>VZRI01003633.1:0-69573 GCA_013397515.1 Upupa epops | reverse complement strand
TCTTTCGAGGTCCCCTCGAATCCGTAACGTTCAGTGATTGTGTGGAAACGTCCATGAGATACACGCTCAAACTGCATGCTCATCTGCCCACACGGAAATCAAACTACGGTTTTACAGTTTAAATTAAGACACTTCAGAAAAATACAAGTCAAAGTAAGATGGTGAGGCTGGCGAGAAAAGGTCATTATTTGCATGCCTTGATGTTCTACAGTGGTTTCATCCATCTCAGCAAATAAGGCAGCATTGTGCACGAATTGAGGGCAAAAATAATTACATGCTTTGCTCACATCCTACAGGGAGAGAGCCAGGAGAAAGCTGGCTCCCTGGCTCCCTTTATTCCATACATCTCCCACTCATGGGAAAGCACAAACATAACCCCTTTGTTCCAAACGCAGTCCCAACAGATGACAAATGGAGGGGTTACTGCCAACCAGCAGGTGCTGACATCCCCATTCCCGATCTGGTCCCTTCCTGTTTCCTCTCCTCTCCCAAATTAAATTATCCATTTGGGTCAACACAGCTTATCAGCCTGCACTATTTGTCTCACTGGACTATACTCTCTCCATAGCTGACAAATCTGACTTCTTTCCTGTCTCCACTGTAACCCTTTAACATGGAAGAGCAAATTCACACACTCCCCTCCCAAAAGAATCATCATAAAAAGAGTTTTGGTTGGAAGAGATCAAGTCCAACCTTTTCCCAGCCCTATCAGCACCACTAAACTCTGTCCCCCAGTGCAACAGCAACCCTTCTCTTCAACACCTCCAGGGATGGGGACTGAACCTATCAAAAACTACTGAGATTGGAAAAACCCTCTGAGCCCAGCCCAGCACCCAACATCACCCCATCAGCCAGAGCAGGGCACTCAGGGCCACAGCCAGGCTGTCCTTCAACACCTCCAGACACAGGGACTCCCCCACTGCCCTGGGCAGTCCAGTCCAGGCTCTGAGCACCCTTTCCCTGAGGAAGGGCTTCCTGACAGCCAACCTAACCCTCCCCTGGCAGCTTCAGGCTTTGGCCTCTTGTCCTAGCAGTGGTTATTTGGAAGAGGAGCCTATTCCCCGCCTGACTGCAACCTCCCTTCAGGGAGTTGGGGAGAGGGAGAAGGTTCCTCCTGAGTCTCCTCCAGGCTGAACACCCACAGCTCCCTCAGCCTCTCCTCATCAGCCTCTCCCTCCAGTCCCTTCCCCAGCTTTGTTGCTCCTCTGCATCTGCTCCAGCCCCTCAATCTCTTTCTTGAAGTGAAGGGCCCAGAACTGCCCCCAGTACTCAATGGAAGGCCTCACTGGTGCCCAGTCCAGGGGGAGAAATACGTCCCTAAACAGCATCAGCACAGTGCATGTCAGTAATGTTCTCCATGTCACAACTGTAACCTGCAAACAGAATTAAAACATCTCTAATTATTTGCTGTGACATTTTAATCCCTGCAGTGTATGATGGCTTAGGAATCCACCCTGAAGTGTCACAAATGCACTTCACTGTTTTCAAGCAGGAAAAAGACATCAAGAGCACTGAACAATTTCCAGCTCCTCCTAAAAACCAGGTCCGGTATTTCAAAGACATAAAAAGCAATCACAGGTTTACTCTGCAGCTCTCATTCAAGGTCAGAAAACTCTACTCTGCTTAAAACATCTGCTTCTTTAAATAAGAAAACTGAACACAGCAGTAAGCTCCGTAACGGTAGAGAGCACAGGTATTTCAAGCCTGTTGAAGAATGAGATGGGTACCCTGAATTTTGCATGTGGAGGCATAAAATAAAGCTCATCTCCACAACACAGCAAGATATCATGGTCATCCAGCTCAACTAACTCAAAAACAAGTACTTCACTTTGCCCAGTGTCTGTGGAACAGCTGAAGCTGTTCTAAATCAGCCCTGCTAGTCCCACTTTGACAGGGTGGAGTGTCTCCAATCCAGTTCATGGCTCTCAGAGGGTTGAGGAAGTTCTTCAGCTTAGTGGCTCAGCACTAAGGCAGGTCATCACAGCCACTGGAATCACCAGTGACAGTCACAAGGGAAAGGAGAAAGGGTGCCAGCCAAGGCTGCCTGAGTGGTACTGAACAGCAAGTATTGACTTAAATTGTCCCACCATCAGCCCTGCAACTGCAGCCTGAGACGCCTGAAGGAGTCAAATTTCCTGATGAGCAGCAGCACTCAGGCTGATTGTTACAGCTGGAGGTTGCTGCAATGCCCTTAGTGAGCTGAAGAGCTGGCTGGAACAGCAGCAGTTGGAGGTGGCAAATACTAGACACTTAAAAATATATATAAAATTAACTTAATTAAAAACATGGCTGGGATGAATCACTAAAGACAACTCAGGTTTTACAGCCAGGTTCAAAAGAAAAAGCTTCCACAACAATCATCACCACAACTTCACTGCTACGGTACTAACACACCTGCCCACGTTCACACCAACTAGGGGCCGTGACATCGTGTGACTGGCGTGGAACCTGTCAATAAACAAGGAAAACAAATCTGCTTTTCCTCACCTCAAGAACACAAAGCAAATTCACCGTGGGTTGAGATTCTTTTTCAACCAGGGTCTCCTCAAATGACAGGTGATTTGCAAAAAAGTTACCGGCATGTTTACAAGAAGGAAAATATTTACTTGCCTCTACCTCCAAAACTGCTGGATCATGGCTGTCTCTGCTCTTAAAGGAGACCTGAAAAGCAAAAAACAATTGGGCTTGTGCCCTATTTTGCGTCTTTAAGATGTTTAAGAGAGGCATGAAGAGATGGAATTGGTTGGTTGTGATGGACACAATTTATTCCTTCTTGTTTACACTTGAGATTGATATCCCAAGAAACCGTAAGACAGCCCAGCTAAGGGAAGGAATGCAGCACTCAACAGAAGCTAGGTCACAGACTTCAGGTTTTTTCCCTTCTCCTCCATTCCCTTCGAGTTCTCCTACATCTGAGTGACAGAGACCCAGAGTTAAACTTTGCTGCACTGTCACTACTGGTGACCTGCATGCAGATTCGAGTTAGCATTATGCACTGACTGAGATTGGGGTTTAGAATATTAACAGAAAAAACAATCATGGAGGAAAAAAAGCCCTCAAGTCCTTTTCTGGGCCTCTCTGTCATAGATCACAGAAACATAGAATTACTGAGGCTGGTAAAGACCTCCAAGATCATCCAGCCTAGCCCAGCACCTGACATCACTCCATCAGCCAGACCAGGGTGCTAAGGGCCACAGCCAGGCTGTCCTTCAACACCTCCATGGACGGGGACTCTACCACCTCCCTGGGCAGTCCAGTCCAGTCCAGGCTCTGAGCACCCTTTCCAGGAGGAAGGGCTTCCTAACATCCAAGCTAACCTTCTCCTGGAAGCTTCAGGTCATGACCTCTCATCCTATCACTAATTGCTTGGGGAAAAGAGCCTGACCCCCACCTATATACAACTTTGCTTCAGGTAGTTATAGAGAGTGATAACACCTTCCCCGAGTCTCCTCTTCTGCAGGCTAAACACCTCCAGCTCCCTCAGCATCTTCTCATCAGCCTTTCCCTCCAGCCCATTCCCCAGCCTCGTTGCTCCTCTGGACCCAGACCTGCTCCAGCCCCTCTATTTCTTTCTTGAAATGAGCAGTCCAGAACGCACACAGTACTCAAGGTGAGGCCTCGCCAGTGCTCAGTACAGGGGGAGGATGATGTCCCTACATTCTCCCTGCAGGGATCAATTAAGCGTGTAACCAGCTGCAGCAAAATCACTGCCCCTTCTAAGGCAAGAGGTACCACTGCAGATCTTTGCTCTCAAGATACCGATGAATAAACTCTTCCATCTGATAACCAAGAGGACATAAAACCACCACGCACACCCGCAGTCCAAACCACAGGCGTGTAAACAGTTCTTTCTAAACACACATACATCATGACAGGCACTAAGCAAATAATTAAACTGAGCTATAAAGCGATGCCGTACGCATTCGCCCGGAGTCCAAAGAGCAGCTGAATTAGCTCTGAGTAACCTGGAACTCCCGGCACAGAAAGAGCCAGCAGACAGCTCCATACTGAGCTCCTCATTTCTGCACTGCAAACGTCTCCCACCCGTGGAAAGCAGACAACCACACACGGTCCTGTTGGTCAAGTCATCCCGGGACACTGAAATCCCAGGATTCTGAGAGCTCTATTTGTCCTCATCTTCACCCCCACCTCCAAGGGATTAGGTAGTTCCTAACGCTGCAACCACTATAGCTGCTGGTGTGAAGAGTGAACAGACTGGAATCCAACCAAGTGGCAAAAAGCTAGCTAGATATGCATTAAAATTCCTCTTCTCAGTTATAGAAAGCAAGAAACTGTTTACCAACACCCAAAACCTCTCGCAAACCTCACAGTATTTACGAATACATTTAGGAAAATAAAGTGCCTTCTGCTACTCGTTATTTTGTCGAGTCTTTTAACACCTTGTTTGCAGCTCACTCCTGATCTCTGAGGCCTGGGCTTGTCCATCGCATCAGATTCGCTGCAGATTTTCATCTCCAGTCGTCTCTTAGCGAGGCCGTGCTTCAGTTCTAGTTTTAACTTCAATGCCCTGAAGGCAGGCAGAAATTTATCGCACAAGTTTACTTCTTTTCCTAAATTAAAGAGTAACCTGGGAAAATCTACTAGCATTGCTTGAACTCAACGATTTTCTAAGCCAAGGCCAGCAAAGAAGAGGTATGACAGAAGCCTGGTACTCAATAAAGAGATTGAGACACTGGAGTGGGTTCAGAGGAGCAACAAGGCTGGGCAAGGGACTGGAAGGAAAGGCTGATGAGGAGAGGCTGAGGGAGCTGGGGGTGTTTACTCAGGGCACACATTATCCCTCTCTACAACTCACTGAAGGGAAGTTATAGACAAGTGGGGATGGGGCTCCTTCTCCCAGGCAGCTAGTGATAGTATAAAAGGTTATGGCCTGAAGCTGCCAGGGGAGGGTTAGGTTGGATGTTAGGAAACTATTCCTTACACATAAAGGGTGCTCAGAGCCTGGACTGGACTGCCCAGGGCAGGGGGGGAGTCCCCATGTCTGGAGGAGTTGAAGGACAGCCTGGCTGTGGCCCTGAGTGCCCTGTTCTGGCTGCTGGAGTGATGTTAGGGGCTGGGCTGGGCTGGAGGAGCTCAGCTATCTTTTCCAGTCTCAGCAATTCTATGATTCTGTAAACTATTTTGGAATCAGAATTAATGAGACACTGNAAACTGAGATGATTTTTGGAATCAGAATTAATGAGACAGAGAATACTGCAGGAACAGTATTCTGTTCTACTATTGACAGTATAACAAAAGCAACAGAACTCAATATGCACCCCCAAAAATCTACATTATTAAAATCTGAGTTCCTTGAACTCAAAGGTAGCCAGAACTATACTGGAGGCCCAAAGTTTTAGCTTGATTGCCATCAATAAACTAGTTTCATTTGGCAAATAGCAATCTATGCTGTGGTATATATCAGTTGAATTTCAGGTCATTTTGTTTTCTGATTTCATAGACTTTGACCAGGAAGATTCATCAGAATGATCTCATCTGGCCTCGAATACATCACAGGCCATTACTTTTCCACAGACAAAGCAGCGCTCTGACAGTAATCATTAGAAACTGGTTTAGAGCGTATCCGAGGTCAGCGGAGTTTGACTCCTCTAACACACGGAATTGAAGTTTGTTTCTAGATGGATTCTTCTTCACATTCTCTTAAACAGAATTGTGAATCACTCAAAATCTCATCTGAAAAAAATCCTTCACGTTAAGGCACTGAGCAGAGCCTGGCTCCTTCCTCCTGACACCAGCCCTTTCCATAGTGATCAACATTCATGGGGTCACCCCTCAGGCTCAAGAGACCCAGCTCCCTCAGCCTCTCCTCATCAGGGAGACGCTTCACTCCCTTCACCATCTTCGTGGCTCTGCACTGGACTTGGAGGGGTTTAAATAATGAGTAGCTAGAACACTTGAGACCATGGTCTAGGGGTTAAGGAGATGTTGAGATGAGGGCTGGACTTGATAATCCTGGAGGTGCTTTCCAGCCATGAAGATTCCATGATTCTATGAAAAAGGAAGCAAGGCAGACAACAATACCAAAACAATGAGGCCTAGAAGCATCTAAATATAATTTCCACTCAGTCTTAGACTTGGGAGTGACTGCTAATACTTCCCTCAAGTGACTGCAAGCCCTAGAAGAACAGTGAAGAAGATCTGCCAGTAGAGATTATGTAAAAAGACAACAAATTAGTACTTAATACTTCCATTTTTAAATTTCAGATAAGTAGTAGGAATTTTCTCTAAAAGCAAGCACATGAAATTGTTCCTCAAAAATCTAGGTGAGCTGCCTAATGAACACTAAAGAAATGTTAGGACGTTATTTTCAAGCGACCCGAGTCAATGAAATGTAATGGGAACAATTTAATTTCAACTGAAAAGTCTGGTACGCTCATTATCTGTGATTTACAGACAGCGAGAAGGCTGTTCTTCTGGAAGAATAGAGTGCTCACCTTTATCTGAGGTTGAGATTTTACACTAAATTGAAGTTAAGAAAGCTTCTAGAAACTAGGTTTAATACTGGAAAAAGCCATGATGGGACAGTGTGCGCTGCAAGTCTCACCCGTTCAATGCAACAGCCCTTCAGCAAGCAGGCCTGATCATGGGAAGCTACCTAAATCATCATAGAAACTCATCCTACATGGATGAGCTAACCCAGTTACACTGTCCTGGAGCACTAATAAGTCATTAACTCACTCAATTCAAAGGTTCACAGGTTAATGGGTTGGAAGGGACCTCAGGGATCATCTAGTCTAACCTCTTACAGCAGGATCCAGCTGAAATGAGCTGGCCCAGAACCCTACCCAGCTGGGCCTTAACAGTACCTGCAGTTGAGCAATCCCCCACTTCCCTTGGAAGACCCTTCCACTGTCTAACAGCTCTCATCATGAGCTTCCCTCTCCAATCCAGTGGGAATCTCTCCTGTAGCAATCTGTAACCATTCCCCCTTGTCCTTTCTACAGGACTCCTTGTAAAAAGGGAGTCTTCATCGTCTTGGTGGTCACCCTTGATGGACTGGAACATTGCAGTAACGTCCCTCCCTCAGTCTTCTCTTCTCAAGGCTGAACAGACCCAGTGCACTCAGCCTCTGTTCAGATGGGAGGTCTCCCAGTGCCCTGATCACCCTGGCTGCCCTTCTCTGGACTCTCCACTCCATCTGCATCGTTTCTGTACAGCAGGCCATTTCAAATTCACATACCACTTGTTTTTTTTACAGAGCAAATGAAAGAAGATTGGAAGAAGAGCTCAAGAAACAGCAGAGATCACTTCAAAGTGTCAGCCCATAAAATCCCTTATCAAATTCTCACGCAATGCTTATCACTGTTGACTTTGTGTGAGAAGGGAATTGCGCGATACACGCCAACCATCTCATGTTTATTGACTCCGTGCGTTATCTAAAGAAAACCTTATCAATAGTTACCTGGAAGTTTATTGCTAATTATATGCAATTACAAAATTCACAGCAATTTATCACTTAGTGTGCCCAGCAAAACATTTACTTCTAAAGAAAGGCAAAGACATCTCACCAGGGCACCGTTTGCAAGAGTTTTCTCTCTGCAAACCCTGGTAAACACGCAAAATGAAAGTTGGATTTTTAAAACCAGACTCTTTACTGCACCTTGCTTAGAGTTCCAGCACCAAATAAAACCAGCTTTCTGCTAAACCCGCCCAGCTCCCTCAGCCTCTCCTCATACAAGTGGTTCTTTAAGTGCCTCACAAGCTTGGTAGCTCTGCTCTCCATGTCTTTCTGTAATGAGTCGGTTCATCCTTGAGAAGAGACCTCACAAGAGCTGGGTACAAGGCCACAAGAACTTCCCTTCTCTTGCTGCCCATGCTATTCCTGATCCAGGCCAGGATCCTACTGGCCACCTTAGCCACTCTGCTGGCTAATATGAAGTGCTACTGTAAAATCTGCACCCCCTTTTCCCAGGTGTTTTACGTATTTTCCATTTTATCCCTCAGTCTTGTCAATGGGAGGAAAAGATCAACACAGAGCAGCGAGTTCTACACTGACTTCCCTGCCTCACTCTTCCTTCTCAGGTCTGTTTAGAAAGGCAAAATACAGCTGTTACTTGACAAATCCTACAGCAGACTGCAGGTTAACCACTGAAAACCCTGCACTGGGTTTTACCCAACAGCTAGAAATCTGAAGAGGACAATACAAAGCTGATTACAAAATCTCCCCAAATCAGATCTGAAGACAGTGTTTTATAAGACAGGGAATATGAACAGAGGCTGAGAAAACTGATTGTGCTGGAAAGCATGCTTCAGAAAACTGGTAGAGAGGCACACACACTGCTTTTAATTGTAAAACTCCCTCTTTTACTGCTGTGCAATGAGATTTCAAAACACAGATAAGGACTTGCTCAAGAGACACTTCAGACAAGACTGGCATGGAACGGGACAGACAGCATCTTCCAAATATATAATGTCCTCACTACAGTTGAGGAAATACTTAGGCACTGGGTCGAGGCAAGCCCAGGTACACATACAGGCTGGGTGGGGAACAGACTGAGAGCAGCCTTGAGGAGAAGGACTTGCAGTGTTGGTTGATGAAGAACTCAACATGAGCCAGCAATACTCGCTTGCAGCCCAAAAAGTCAAGCAAATCCTGGGCTTCAGTAAGAGAAGTGTGACCAGTAAGTTGAAGGAGGTTATCTGCCCCCTCTAGTCTGCTCTCTTGAGATCCCATCTGGAGTCCTGGGTCCAGATGGCAGTTATGGAGATTGAGCTGTGGGAACATGTCCAGAGGAGGGCCACGAGGATGAGTGGAGGGCTGGAGCACCTCTCTTACGGGGACAGGCTGAGAGAGTTGGGGCCTCTTAAGAGCAGCCTTCCAGTGCGGTAGGAAGAGGGAGAATGGTTTCCAGCTGTAAGAGGGGAGGTTTAGACTGGAAGTCAGGAGGAAGTTCTTCACCAGGAGAGTGCTGAGACACTGGACCAGGTTGCCCAGGGAGGTTGTGGCTGCCCCCCAGCTCCCTGGAAGAGTTCAAGGCCAAATTGGCTGGGGCCTTGAACATCCTCGTCTACTGGGAGGTGTCCCTGCTCATGGCAGGGGGGTTGGAACTAGATGATATTTAAGGACCCTTCCAACTGGAACCATCCTATGAATCTATGAAACTGGTAGAACACACGAGTTACGAATCATTAAAACACTCACAAAACCACCACTCTAAGAAGATAAAACTCGGTTTTCTTCCTTGTCATTAGGTTCAAGAAAAAAAAACCCCACAAATCCACCACCAAACAGCTGAAAAGGTCCTGTTAATTTTCTTCACCTCACGTCCTCCCCAGCAGATAAACGAGGGCATTATCGCTGTTTAATACAAGTTTTAATTGAGTACTGTCACTGGTGGGAAGAAAAGTGCGGAACTACTACTTTCCATATCAAACAAAGCAGGTAATTAACAGCTATTCTGGCACAATCCCTTATCATCAAAATACACAACACTTAAGTTCTCTCAATGCCAACGCTTGGCTTCAACAAAGGGAAGCTGATGTTTCAGGGTCACATTCGCTTCTTTAATATACAGGCATAAATTTACTGCTCAGTCAGACACCTATAATTAAACACAAGAAGAATATAATGCTAATAGACAGACAGGCTTGCATGTGAGCGGGATATTTCCCCCTGCAAAGATGATTGCCTTTCATTTTTTTGGTTTCAAGTAGCTCCAGTTCACTTCGTTTTGATTACATAGCAATTAGATATGCAAATGGAAAGGCTCGGGAAAAATGCTTCTCCCAATGTCAGATTGTAAGCAATCAGGCTCATTCTTTCCTGCTGTACACACCAGCTATTCATTACACAGCTATTGTCTTAAAAGCATTCCAACAGATCATGTTTATCAGCGGTTTAGAGGCAAATAGAGGAGTGCACAGGACCCAGAACAAAGCTCATCGAGAAATGAAAATGATCTTACCATTACTTTCAAATACACACGATAGCGGTTAGCTACGTTGGCACGACACCACAGGGTCCTTGGGCACTTTTCCCACTGCTGCTGTTATCAACACCCCATCTCCCCGCAGCTCAGTGCCCTAGTCTGGCTGATGGGGTGATGTCCGGGCATAGGCTGGACTCCATCATCTTAGAAGTCTTTTCCAGCCTCAGTAATTGTGAGATCTTCACACTCACAAAAACTCATCAGTTCGTGTCTTTACTGGTACTGTGCTGGGGATCTCACAGCTCAGGCTGCCGAGTAACTGGGTACTGCTGCTGCTTTCACTGCACACAGAGAACACTTTCATACACAGAAAGTCACTGTGAAACCACACGGTTACTCTGATTTCAGCAAGAAAAGCCATTCTGATGCACAAACACTGCCTTGGCTTCCCTTTCCTTTGTTCAGGGCCTGCAGACAGGTTCTATTAGCTGTGCAGTCTCAGTTCCATGCCCCTGTATCAGATACATTATGCAGGGGATCCTGCATAATGCAGGGGGATTGGACTGGATGATCTCTTGGGATCTCTCCCAATCCCTAGCACTCAGTGATTCTGTGATATGAACTCAGGTCTTTGTGACACTTACATGGGACTTCTAGAAGCAGCCCAGAGATTCAGAGACTGATTGATCACAGGTTAAAATAGTGGGAAAGGATGTTCGGCAGCAGTTCTGAGGGCCTGGAAAACCTGACCTACTGCAATATTACAAATGTGTAGAATCACCGAGACTGAAAAAAGACCTCTGAGCTCATCCAGCCCAGCCCAGCCCAAGGCCTGACATCACCCCATCAGCCAGACCACGGCACTAAGGGCTAAGCCAGGCTGTCCTTCAACACCTCCAGACACTGGAACGCCACCACTGCCCTGGGCAGTCCAGTCCAGGCTCTGAGCACCCTTTCTTTGAGGAAGGGCTTCCTAACAGCCAACCTAACCCTCCCCTGGCAGCTTCAGGACCTGGCCTCTCCTTTTAGAGATGGGTTAGTCTGTGAAACATTTTCACCCAAAGCTATAGTGTGGCATTGCCACTCCGTCTTACAAAACTCTTAAAGCAGCAAGAACAAGACAGGATGAGGGCAAGATCTGCTAAGTAGTTTCTCATTTAGAGAATCACAAGATCACCTCCAAGGAGGGGAAAAGAGATTCCAAAAAGCAAGGCAGTGCAGCCAGTGACTCAGCTGTGAGGAAATGCACCCTGCCAGAGGAAGCTGAAACCGTTTTTCCCCAAGCCTCAGCTTTCAAGCAGGGTAACTGAAGCAAAAATGCTTTCCGGGATGATTCCATAACTGCCACCCACCCTTCAAGATGCCTCTCAGGAGCACAGATCCTCTTTTGAAAGGTCAGGAAAACCACAAAAAAAACCCCCATCCCAAGAAATATCAGACTCAGAGGTCAGCTTAACAACCTGAATAAAAAGGGGTCTAACGCTGCAGCCTAGCTGCAGGCCCCAGGATGTTCTGGCAACTGAGATCCAAGGAAAAGCCGGGAAGGCTTTTTTACAAGAGCTGACATTTATGTGCTAACAGATGAACAAAGATGAACGTGTGTGACAAATTATCTGACATTTTGAGGGTCTTGAAATTTGCTTCATATTTTTTGCCTTTAAATGTTGGACCCGATCTTATCTTTTCCTCCGCCTGCAGTAAAGGAACCTTATTTAAGCAGGCAGTAAGACAAAACAGATTGCCTATCAGCTCGCCGTTGTGCCCGTGCGATGTTTATATCCCTTCTGTGGCTCCTTCCCTAAGGGTCACTATAAATAACTTCTGAGCAGCAAATATAAACCTGCATATTTGAACTCCTACCCGCTACAGCCAGACGTAAAGAATGATACTGCTGACAGGGAAACCCGAACGCTCCCTCCCAGCGCTGTCCCTGCGAAGGCTCCCCCATTTATTATGTGGTTTCTCCAAGGAAGACTGGAAAAATTCAGTGAGCTACATGTGTAAGAAAGCATACTGAGAAAGCCAGACTGCTGCCAGGGTCTGCTGCTGGCCAGACTGATGGTGCAGCAATCAGAGCAGTCAAATCCAGTAACTCGGTGCGCTGATTCACAAAGCAGCCAGTTAAAGGCAGGTTAAACAGGAACATACATAACAGACCAAACGTCATGCGAGTGTTACACTGGCAAATCCTTCTGCTCTAAGTCATGGGCAGAGGCTGAAGGGATGAGGGTTAACAGGGCCAAGTGCAGGGTCCCTCATTTTGTCCACAATAACCCCCAGCAGAGCTACAGACTGGGGGATGAGCGGCAAGGGAGTGGCCTGGAAGACAGGGACCTTGCGGTACAGGTCGATAACCATCCAAACAGGAGCCAGCAGGGTGCCCAGGGGGCACCAAAGGCCAATGGCATCCTGGCTTGGATCAGCACTAGTGTGGCCAGCAGGACTAGGGACATCATTCTCCACACTTACAGGGCCATGGTGAGCCTCCCCTCAAGTACTGGGTGCAGCTCTGGGCCCCTTGCTTCAAGAAAGAGAGGAGGGGCTGGAGCAGGTCCAGAGGAGCAACGAGGCTGGGGAAGGGACTGGAGGGAGAGGCTNTGGAATGGACTGTCCAGGGCAGTGATGGGCAATTCTCTGGGGTTGTTGAAGGCCAGACTGACTGTGGCTTAGTGCCCTGCTCTGGCTGATGGGGTGATGTCAGGACATGGGCTGGGCAGGATTTGCTCAAGGGCTTTTCCAGCCTCAATAATTCTGAGATTCTGTGAGCTGCACAGCTAAGATTCCACGATGATACTTTAGATAGAGACTCTGAGAAGGAGTTAGCCTTCAGTTGGGGTAATTCCAGAAATAACGTGTGTTACCTTCAGATATTGCTGCCTCTGGAATCTCCTCAAGTCTATTTTCCGTGAGTCAGCCTTGAGCATTTCATTCAGTCACTGCCAGAAGGAATTTTACTCTTTTCCTGTAACCTTTTTTTTTCCCTTTTCATACTGGTAACTAAGGATGCAAATGCTTTTCTCTCTTCAGGTCACTGCTCCCAGTCTACCAGGAATAGAACTCGGGTGACTTCTGTGTTGTGGGTGGAACAGCACAAAGACCACGCTTTGGCAATTCGTTAATTAGAAGGAAATAAACCCCCAGCTTCTCAACTTCTCCTGCACGCAAAATAGGTGGTTGCAAATGCAATAAAGGGTCTGAAATTGGAAGAGGGAAGCTTATTTTCCTGAAGTAGTCACAAATGACTAAAGAATAACAGCTTACAAGCAAGCAAAATTATTTTCATTACATCTTGTATTTTACAATCAACCTCCAGGAAAGAAAAGCAGTATCAATCACCAAGAATATTCTCAAACAGCCTTGCTTTCTACACTAGAGGATTTCTCTTCACCACACAGCTGCACACAGATTCTCAGACGGCTTCTGAGAGTGCGGTGTTCACTGTGCATTCAAGTAGTGATTATGATATGACATGAACAAGGACACTGTAGTGTCTGGCACCTGGGCAAGAACAGTGCCAGGGACTAGGACAGGTTGGGTACTGACCTGCTGGAGAGCAGCACAGGAGAAAGGGTCCTGGTGGTCAACAGGATGGCCACCTGGTCAAAAGGAGCCAGCAACGGGCTCTTGTGGACAAGAAGGCTAATGGCATCCAGGGGCAGAGTAGAGGCGGGATGATGAGGAGATCAGGAGAGGTTCTCCTTCCCCTCTACTCTGCCCTAGTGAGACCCCATCTGGAATAGAGTGTCCAGTTCTGGGCTCCTCAGTTCCAGAAGGACACAAATACTTGAGCGAGTCCAGTGCAGAGCCACCAAGATGAGCAAGGAAGTGAGGCATCTCCCTGATGAGGAAAGGCTGAGGGAGCTGTGTCTCTTGAGCTTGGAAAAGAGGCCTCTTGACTCTATCCACAAGCATGTTGCCGCCCTTCAGAGGTTCTACATCTGTGTTGAGAAATCACAGCTACGGCTTAGAACAGCAGTCGAAAGAATTCGATAACTATTGGGAAAGGTGGGGGGTTGAGTATTTGTTTTACACTGCACAGGCTGCCCAGGGGGGTGGTGGAGTCACACTCCTTGGAGGTGTTTAACAAACACGTAACTACAGCACTTGAGGCCATGGTCTAGGGGTTGGGGAGGTGTCAGATTAGGGTTGGAGTCGGTGATCCTGGAGGTCCTTTCCAGCCGTGAGGACTCTGTGATAATTTTTGCCATTCTCATGTTTTCCTCATGTAAGTAGCAAGAATGAGTTAATTCCTATGAGCACTTGCTGTATCAAGCACAACTGGATGTTCACGGGAATGGAATCATCCATTCACGAAGACATTAATCCCTTTAGTATTTCTCTTTGAAATAACCAACTGTAAGTTAAAAAACAATGTCTGCATCATGAGATGCTTCCTCATGAATTAAAAAACAATGAAGCCCTGTCCTCACATTAAGAGTTTCTTCACTAACAACAGGCAGGCAAAGACTGCTGCAAGCCAGCAGGCTGATGCTGTGAGGCTCTGTGCTCCTCGGAGTCAGCAAACAGCAGACCAAGTGCTGCAGCAGCAGAGCTGACTCTGCCATGGCCTTGTCGGTGTCTGCTTTACAGAATGCACGTACGACCAAGGGGATCAGAACAAACAGGTTTACCTGTCCATCACTGGACAGTCTTCACTTGGATTCAGCAGTATTCTTTAACAGGTGTGATAACTGCTCACTGGCTAATGAGAGGTGCATTTTGGCTAGAAACAAAGGCCTTGGTCTTAACAAAGTTCCACATTCCCTGGCTTTTGATGACTGCCTGCAACCCCTTCTCCTCTCCCCAATCATCCTCTTCAAGAACCTTGGGGCTTTAACAGCAATTGGTCTGTAATGAAGGTTTTGATTTAAAATTTGTCTGAAGCTGCCTAGAGAGATGTTCTGGTCGCCAGCTGAGTCTCAGATAGAGGCGATGGAGGATTTCCCTTGTTTTCTAGGGGAAACCTGTCAGCAAGTTTGAAGATCAGATGGTAGTTCAAGTGATGTGGCCATGCGACAGACACTTCTATTTCCTCCTGTTCGCAGGCTCACACAGGAGAGGAAAATTCTCCACAGGGCAAAGCCGGATGGTTTAGCTTGCAGCATGACAGCCTTTGTATTTTCTCTTGGATTCCACACCCACTAGCGACGTAGGAAGATAAAAGTGGTTGGGGAGTTTATTCTAGGAGCTGGTATTTAGGATCACATAGCTGTCACATTACAGATTGGCACTGGTTTAGTAACCAGTTCCTTCCCACACCCAAGAAGGTTTCTTCTGTAGCTAGCACTGGGAAACCAGCTTTGCTGATACTTACAAACTACACGGACAAATTAACCTCTGTTGATTGTCTGCTCCAAATTTCAAAGCAATTCAGGCCTAAAGTGGAAAAATCCTGAACACCTACATTTCTAAATAACACTGACCCGAGATGAAAGACGTAAGGGGCGCAGTGATTTTCTCCTTCCGACACCAAACTTGTAATCATGCATCACGGCATCATTTATAGTATCTTAAATCACAGAACCATCCATGTTGGAAGAGATCTTCAAGATCACCAAGTCCAACTGTCTGCCCTACAACCCCCAGCCAGTACCCCATCTTTTGAAAGACCCTGTCTGCCCATTTGTTGAACCCCTCCAGGGATGGTGCCTCCACCCCCTCCCCAGGCAGCCTGTGCCAAGGCCTCCTGATTCTCTCTGAAGAAGTTCTGATGAAGTACCCTGAGAGCATTTTGATCTCCAAGTGGCAATGACCTCAGAGTAGACGAAGCCTCTTATACAGATGCTCACTACTAATAGCGAGACGCTCTCTTTCTGGACCATTAACCTTGGGATCTCTGTCTACACTTACAAACTTTCTGAAGAACTAACACCTAGATCTTGCAGCTATGGGCACATTTGAAACAGAACTGATATTCTTTTTCAGAAAAAAGCTTGTGATGAACTACTGTGACCTCAACTGACTACTCCTAAGAAAGGTAGCAGTACGAGATTTAAGATGTGCTCTAAAATCATTTATTATTGATAAAAAGATGTCTTTTATTAAAAAGTATGTTTAATAAAGGAAAAATTGAATGAGCTTTTCATTTAAGACGTCAGTAGTTCTCTTTGGAATCGACAGTCTGCCAATTCACTTGATGCAAACTGATTTCTAGTGTATTCCACATCATCTAATTAATCTACCAGCCAAAAAGCAGTAGCTTTCAAGAGAACATTAATCTTCTCTTTCAAATCTAGGTGAAGTTCACCAAGTCTTAAAGGAAGACAATATTTTCACTAACTCTTCTGCCCCAGTGTATTTAGAGAGAAAGAGGATGTGTACAAATGTTACTATGAACAGGCTAACAAAGCTATTTAATTAAGTCTGTTCACATATTGGCAACCATACCAGCTGGGTTCACCATACAGCATCTTCACCCACACAGTTTGGAGTGTTGGGGGAAGCATGCTGACATTCTAATGCTCAGAAATTGTGTCTCCTCTACCACCTCCCAGTCACAGGAAATGTACATTTCAAAATCATCTACAAAAATATCATCTCTACAAGTCCTATTTACCCATTTAAAGCTAAAAGCTCATAGCAGTAGGGCTCGTTGCTATGTTAACTCTCCCTTCAGCAAAAATATAGACAGACAGAATTCAGGATCAAGCAATGTTGTTCAAAAAACAAAACCCCTTCAGAAATCAAGTACTTAAAACAATCATAGAATCCACATGGCTGGAAAGGATCTCCAGGATCATCAAGTCCAGCCTTCATCCCAACATCACCCCCCCAACCCCTAGACCATGGCCCCAAGTGCTCTAGCTATTCAGTTANCCCCAACCTCACTGCCCTTGTCTGGTCCCTCTCCAGCCCCTCAATGTCCTTCTGATATTGCGGTGCCCAAATCCAGACACAATACTCAAGGCGTGCTCACACAAGTGCAGAGTCCAGAGGCACGACCAGTATTACCCTCTTGCTCTGAACAAAAGCTAGACAACCAAAAACTCTCTGGGTTAGAAGGGAGCTTTGCTCAAAAGCCAGCAATCTAAGCATCCCATAAAATAGTTACAGGTAAAATAAAGAATGAGTCACGGTAGCATAACAGCAGATAATAAAGAGAAGAGGACTCAGATGAAATTCTAGGAGACCTGACATTTTCAGCTGGAGATGCTAGCACAACTTGAGCAGCAGTAACCAAAGGTAGAGGGAAACAGCTAGTCCTGCCAAAAGAAATGACTTCAAGAGCGACCATCACAGTGACTTGACTCTGAGGGCAGCTCTACCCTGACACGTGCAGTTTCCCCACTGATGCAGGCACAAGGCGTGTGTTACAGAACAGAGACACAAACAACCCTAATTACATTGCAAGTAGACCTGAACACAGACCTGGCAGCGCAGCGCGTTGCTCACTCAGAAATACATGAAATGTCTTCTCCAGTCCACACTACTCCCACTAATCACTGCTTTGGTATTTCAGTTGAAGAAAGTTATTAGGAATCCTTTTAAAGTCAACAGCTGCTCCTTAGAAAAGTACATTTAACATCCATTTTTACCTTGTGAAACACAATTAGAAGTTAGCTATTACTCAAGAATACTTTATAATTGCTAATTAGACTCCCAACTGCACCATTACGGAGCATGCACATTTCACTTCTTTAGGGTGGGCTGTGTTATTTACTAAGTCTGTAAAAAAACACTAGATAATGAGAACGCAGATAGTAAGACCACAAGAATAGGAGAGGCATGAGCTTGCCTGTTAGGAAATAAAATTACACATCTCAAAGTACACAGCCTTTCCAAAGCTTACCTTCTTCTTGTCCCTCATCGAGCCCTTCCCCCGGACCATTATCTTGCATCCTGTTTCTGCCTCAAGCTGCTTAGCTGTTAGTCCTCGGGGCCCAAGGATTCTTCCAACAAAGTTAAACTGGAAAAAAAAACCCAAGGAAAATATTATTTTCATAAAATCAAGTAAAGACCTTCATTCACAATTTAGCATGACGCGTTTGCATCTGTAAAATACCATCAGGTACTGGGTTAGAATGCCACACATCTCGGGTAAAGAATGACTGAAGTACTGTTTTCATACATTCAAACCATGCCAAGTATTTCTCCCCCTGGACTGGGCACTGGAGAGGCCTCCCCTCGAGTCCTGGGGACAGTTCTGGGCCCCTCACATCAAGAAAGAGACTGAGGGATTGGAATAGATCCAGAGGAGCAAGGAGGCTGGGGAAGGCAGTGGAAGGAAAGGCTGATGATAAGAGGCTGTGGGGGTGCTGTAGCCTGGAGAAGGGAAGACTCAGGGGGGACCTTCTCTCTCTCTACAACTCCCTGCAGAGAAGTTGTAGACACATGGGGGTCAGGGTCTTCTCCCAGGCAACTAGCCATAGGATGAGAGGGCAGGGCCCAGAAGCTGGCAGGGGAGGGTTAGGTTGGATGTCAGGAAGCCCTTCCTCATGGAAAGGGTGATCTGAGCTTGGACTGGAGTACTCAGGGCAGTGGTGGGATCCTCATTTCTGGAGGCATTTATGAAAAGACTGGACATGGCACTTAATGTCCTGGTCCAGTTTATTGTGGTGATTTTAGGTGCTGGGCTTGATGACTGTAGAGGCCTTTTCCAGCCTCAGTAACTCTGTGATAGCTATATGGCCCCTACTGTGGAAGATACAGATTCCAGATGATAATAGGTTTTTAAATCTAAATCCTGCAGCCTAGGAGAGAAATTTCAGACTGAAATGATTTACATGCGAGCAGAAATTGAAGTACTTCAATGAAAATCATCGTGTTTCACAATGGCTAAACTGTTCCCAAAGTTCTTTAGCATTCCAAAAACAAAGACCTAATTATAAAGTCTGAATCAACTGCCAGAGTAAATGCACTGTACATGCAAACAAACTGATTCAAAGAAATTAAGGAAGAGTCACTAAGACTGGATAAAGCAATGAACCAGCTACAAGTAATTGATTTGAGACTTGAAATGTTAACGAAATCCTTCATCTGTCACACAATTAACCCTTAAATCACACTATCTTGGTTAAACAGCATCTTACTTCCCTTCCTCCACGGCCACACTTTCTGTACACTGTATCTTCAGACAGCTACCCTGTTCCACTGGCAAAGCTACAATCATATTACAAACCTGACTTTAAATCACTCTTCTAGCCAACAGACTATCATTACATTCTCTATCTCACAAGAAAAAGAGCAGCCTCCCGCATTTTAACTTGGATCATGAAAGAATAATCAAATTCTAAGATAAATTTAAACAGAACGATTGATGACACTAAGAAAAAAAGCAGGAATTTTTATTACTCTCAAGCTTGCAAGTTTATTCATGTTGTCTCAACACTATTTAGATTTGTGACTGCTAGTTGAGAAATTGCAGATTTAAACGACAATACATTCTTCTCAATGTTAAGCTGGTTTCTTTACTAGCTACTCCCAGAACATTCTCCTTATAACCTTCATAAATCATTCTGAGGTAGCTTAACCTCCTGTTGTTTTCTTTTCAAAGTCTATCTGTTAGCATCTACAACTTTTTTTGGACAAGTTTAGACCAGACACTAGGGAGAAGTTCTTTCTTGCAAGAGTGGTTGGGCACTGGACCAGGCTGCCCAGGGAGGTGGAGCAGTCACCATCCCTGCAGGTGTTTAAAAGGCAAGTAGCTAGAGCACTTGAGGTCATGGTCTAGGGGTTGAGGAGACGCTGGGATGAGAGCTGGACTTGGTGATCCTGGAGGTCCTCCTTTCCAGCCATGAGGATTCTAAGGTTCTAGTTATTCTTTCCAAAACTCTGACCCTTCGGTGTCACATTGCAGGAGTTCACCACTTCTTCATTACCTTGACAAGATCATTCTTCAACTGAGACCTCAAGAAAAGTCTCAGAACAGTCATAGCTCAGAAAGGGCATTCCTATAACAAGCCTCAGCCTCTTTTCCTCTCTCAAAAAATTCAGTTGTTCTGTTTGTTTCGGTGTTCGTTGATTCCAGATACTCCTATTTCCTTTTAAAAAGCCAAACTAAGCTGTTCCTAAAGCTATTTCAAATCAAGAAGTCTTAGAAACTGTCTATGTCCCTCACATTCAGCGTGCATGTGCGTGCAAATGTTTTATACAGCCTAAACACCCTTCTAAGGAAAAACCTCAGTACCTCACTGTGACAAACACACGTCTGTAAGAACACTCTAAGGCATAATAACAAACATTAAATTCCTCAAAAATGCTGACAGAGCAAAAACAGGCCTTCCCTTAGCAGTGCCCCCAACAAACACTTGACAGCTTTTGAAAATGCCCTGGTGTCTCAGCTTGCTTTTTAAAGTGCTGGAAAGCAGCAGTTCCTATTCACTTCCTTTTCATGTGCTTTTCCACACCAAATAAAAACCAGCTGATGGCCCAGCCTCTGCGTGGTGCAGCGGTTCAAATAAATCCGAGTTAAGAAACTGAAAACTGGATGCTCTAATGGAGAACATCTGGCAGTTTTATCTTCAGCAGCGATGCTGACAGTCCAGTTAGCCCTTCTGGAGAGGAATCTGTCCTCAGATCACAGTAGTCCTTATTCCAAGACCAATTAAAAGATAACTATCTGACAGAGTTATGGCCTAAAGCAGTAGCGCAGGAAATGAAGCAATGAAGACACACGAAGAAACTGGAGCAAGGCGGGAGGGCTTTCATAGGAAAGCGTGATGAATGCAGACGGCTCTCACGATGCTGTTTGTTAAATGCAAGTACCCTCTGTGAGCAAGATTTAAATTACTCCCAAGCACTAATATATTCCTTAAAGTCACAATTAAATGTACTTTCTTCATGCGTGGTTTCAGGGAAGAAAAGCAGTTAATGCATTGAATTTGAATTGAAACTTTTCAATGCAAACTTAAGGTAGAAAAAATACCGTAGAAGACACAAAAAGAGCACCACACTGGCCAAAACAACCCTAAAAAACCAAAACCACGCAATCATTCAGGTTGGAAAAGATCCTCTGGATCATCAGCATTAACCCTACTTTACAAGTTAGCCCCTTTATCCCCTAACACCACAGCTCAGTGACTTTTGAACACATCTAGGGACGTTGACTCAACCACCTCCCTGGGCAGCCTGTTCCAGTGCTCGACCACTCTTTCCATGAAGAACTTTCTCCTCATGTCCAGTCTAACCCTCCCCTGTTGCAGCTTGCAGCCCTTCCCTCTGGTTTTGTCACTAATGACCTGTGAGAAGAGACCAGCACCAGCCTCTCTACAAAGTCCTTTCAGGCAGCTGTAGAGTGATGAGGTCTCTTCTTTCCAAAACTAGGAGTCCCAGCTCCTTCAGTCACTCCTCGTGAGATCTCTTCCCCAGACCCTTCCCCAGCTTCATTGCCCTCATCTGCACTCGCTCCAGCACCTTGATGTCTCTCTTGTACTGAGGTGCCCAAAGCTGGAGACAACACTCAAGGTGTGGCCTTACTAGTGCTGAGTAAAGGGGGAGCATCGCCTCCCTCCTCCTGCTGGTCACAAATTTTCTAATCCAAGCGAGGATGCTCTTGGCTACCTAGGCACCCTGCTTAGAACCCCCAAGTCCTTCTCAGTCAGAGAAGGCTGCTTCCAGGCCACAACACCCCAAGCCTGTAGTGCTGCAAGGGGTTATTGTGACCAAAGTGCAGGCCACTTGGCTCTATTGAACTGCATGCAGTTAGCCTCTGCCCTTTGATATCCAGGAGAGAAGGTTCTGAACCCAACTAATCTTCCACTGACCAGTGAAAACTAGCAAATTCGGGGGGGTTCAGTGTTTTATTTTAAAGAGTTTCTTTATGGTGCTGGTATTACAGTTATGTTTCCATAAAATATTTCTGCATTTATTACTTAGGTTGAGTTGCTTAGATAATGACAAAAGGCATCAGGGATACAAGCAGTTACTTGTTTGAAGTCTGTAACCTGAGACAAGCCTAAACCCACTTGAGGTAATGGAAAACACAACACAGCATATTAAACCTGAAGAAGGTAAGTTCGTACCCTTTCAGTTAGCTCCTTTAGTGTTTAATAAAGAGAAACAACTGGCAGCATCACATTATGGATAGGAATCCCTGAGATTACTCCCTCAGAAGTTTCAGTTGAAAGCTTTAACAGAGCACAAGTAGCATAGGTGGGCAATTTACCCTACTCTACACACTGAATGCTCTTTCCAGCAGGAATACTCTTCATTTTTGTTAAAGTAATGCTTTGTGATGCTTTCACAATGACAATTCTGCCATGAAGTTGGCCATTTGCTTTTTGGCTTTGATTTGTTTGGGTTTTTTCTGCTGGGCTTTTAGTGGGTTTTTTTTGTTGGGTTCTTTTAACAAGACATCCTTGTTTTAGGGCCAAAGGCAGAACCCCCCACAGAGCAGATTCTTTTTAATAGGAGAACTTTAGAATAAGAGAGATCAGGCAACTGGAATAAAATGTGTAACTTCAATGGGGGAAAAGAAGAGGGATAATGAGAAGAAAGAGGGTACAAGAGGAGAAAGAACTAATGTTCAAAGAAACAATACAACCGAGCTCAGTCTGGAGAGCTGCCAGGCCAGCAGTGGCTGCAAAGTGCTGGGGAGAGGGGAAACTCAGCATGGCAAGCGTGGCCCCAGAGCCACTGGAGACAGTGGCAAGGTTGCAGTCACAGTGCAGAGCTCAGAAGAAAACTTAAGCCAAAATGGAGACAGGGCCCTTGGGCAGCTGAGGCTGTGAGGGAAAAATGCAGAGCCAAAAGGGACCCACACAGACCATCTCGGAAACAGCTCTGGCACTGCAACCTTCCCACCGACCCCAGTCGCTCTGAGGCTGCGCCCCTTTGTACCTGCCACACTGCTGCCTAGCCACTCCAGGTGGAACAAGAGGGCAAAATGGGAGGGAAATAATAGAGATATACAGAAATACATATAAACACACTCAACACAAATGTAGAGATGCTTTTAAAAGAGCTAACATACACCTGAACTATCGCTTTTTTCTCTCCTCGAAATGCCTGTGTCTCTCCTTAAAACGCCTAAGAACAAATGTGCCACTAGCAGTCAGATAACAGCAGGAGGTGGTGAAAGACAGAGCCTTCCAGTTCACATTTACAGGCACCCCCCCCAACATTTTATCACTGTAAATATTTTGTTGAAATATTACTGACACTGCCTCAACCCGGCAGAGATGATGATACCACCGGGTTTTTGATAGGTGGCGATTAAGGAAATAGAACACCTATTCTTCCATGACCAGAAAAACTCAGCTATATTTCATGCCTTATTAAGTATTTTCAGTGATTCAACAGCACTCATCGCAGCAGAGAAGAGCTACACAGCTTCAGCTGAAGAAAAGCAGCAGCAAGAACTACCAGCCATGGAAAAGCAAGTGCACCGGATAGCTTCCTCAGTGACCACATCACACATGAACTGCGTAAGAAGATTACAGATAGAGCTGCTGGCACCCGCTTAAGAAACTAAACGGGAAAAAGAGTACTGGTTCAGAAATCACGTTAGAATAGTGAAATCTGTCATGACGTGCATCAGGGTCTATCCTGATCATTATACACTCCAGTGAAATCTGCTAAGTCTTTAGAACAGTTAAGAACACAGACTATGATTAAATTTTCCAGGGAGGAGGCTGACAAAGCAGATGGTGTTATCGTTGTCAACGCAGTGAACACAGACAATAGCAACCACATACAGAATTTTCACGTACAAACTAACTTTAGGTAGCTGTTAGGAGTGCTAGTAACAACTAGTTTCCTGCAGTCTCTTCCAGAAACACCCACAGGTAATAGGAGAGAGGCTGCAGAGCACGATGCCTGAGAAACATTTCCTGCATCCCTCAGCGCAGCGTGTTTTTCAAGTGAAATAACCCAGTAAATGCCGAAGCGCCTGTGTCATGCGGAACAGCACGACACATAATCTCCTTATGTCAAATATATCCACTCACATTTGCTGGGTGGATCTGACAGAGGCCATTCTAATACCTTAATCGAAACTAAATGAAAGCTACTGAAGCATTGAAGTGATGAAGTTGAGTAAAACAGAAACGCTGTGCTGTAACAAATGGACACGTTCGAGTTATCGCGAAATCATCTCCTTGCCCCTTCAACAAAAATAAAACCATTAAGGCAGTGGAGAACAAATTCGAGTGTCAGCCCCCCAGAAAGGCAGGAGCTGTCTTATCTGCCATGAGGTACCTTTGTACTGGGATAAGCCTCTAGTGCACTGTCTGGAATGCCTCTGAGATTACTCAGTGCATGAGAACTGTAATCCCTGACATTTAATAAAAGGATCATTACAGCTACAAATATTGAAAGTAATTAAAATTCTCTACAATTTCAGTTGTTACAAAGAAAACCAACACAATCCTTATTGCTGGTGAAAAGCAAGGGATACAGAGAATTTCTCTCTCTTAGTTCAGTGAGAGGCCGGGCACACAGGTACTCACTGAGCCTGGCTCCAGCTTTATTTAGCTCATTGTATAATTTAACCGATTATGGGGATTTCTTTTTTCGGTTCCTAATTCACTTACTGTAATCACTTTTCAACATCAAAGCTGTAGAGAAATTCTCCTCTTGTTAAGAGCAAGAACTGATAATTTAGGTAGGAGCAGGACAAGATTAGCCTACTTCAAAACCCTTCTGTAAATCAAATATTTATTAAGGTAAAAGAGCCTAATTGTCACCCATGACTAAAACATACAGAGGTTTTCACTGTGAAAGCTAACAGTGAGTAGTTTGAGGCCTGGGTGGGATATATTATACAACAAGACGAGCATCCAGAGGAATATGAGAGTGAATTATTAGTGCAGAGGGCCTGCATATTACATGTCCCAGAGGTTACAATTAAAAGCTTAGCTAGTAATGAAGAGTAAACAGGTTCTCTCCACGCAGATTTAGCACAGTGAAAACTGCTTCAAATTCTGCTCTCAGATATGCTGGAAAAACCAGCACACTACGAGAAGACTGGATGTAGCACTTAGTGCCATGGTGTAGGTCATGTGGAGATGTCAGGTCGCAGGCTGGGCTGGATGAGATCAGAGGTCTTTTCCAGCCTCAGCGATTCTGTGTGTCTGTGACTACGTCAGAGGCCTCTTCCAGCCTCAATAATTCTGTAACTTCAGCTAAAAATCCAAGATTGTTTTAACTGGGTGATAAATTTTAATAAACACACCGCTCAATACAATAAAAATGTTGTGTTTATGAAGCAGTATTGTACAGTTACAGCCCCAAGACAGCAGACAACATTAAAGAACACAGCTATCTCAAAAACATCAGCTCAGTGCGTTCAGACAGCACAGATTTTTGCAGGGTTGGTTTTATTCCTCTAGCTGAGTTGCCAATTACCGGATTATTTACATTGGTTTCTGACCGAGCAGAGTATCAGGCACTGGCGATCACTGAAAAAGCTCAGAATCTTTTTCTGATCGCTGCAACTGTAAGCTAGACAAACCAGATTATCCATGTGATGTCAATACTCAGCAGAATGCACCCTAATGCTTAAAATGCTCCTTCGAAAATAAAAATGCATTTAAAAAGTATAGCTGGGATTTTGAACGAATTACTAAATCCTTTAAATCCACATTATTCACCTCTAATAACCTCTGGGTTGGAGGCTTTGAGAGCTTGTTTAACTGACAAACAGCTTTACAAACCCCATGTAAATACAATGGATCAGAACCAACAGAAAGGAAGGAGGAGGGGAATAAAAATTCAGGCTAGCTTTCCAGGTCATTTTAATCATGGTAATAGAACTTTCTTTATCAAACAAACGACAAATCCCAGAGATTATTTTCAAAATAAACCACATTGGAAGTGGCACACTGAAACAGACAGCTTTTTTTCTTCAAATACTAAATGCTTGGTATTTTGTTCAATGTTCAATCATGCCATCTATACAGTGATCCAGGTAACATCATTTCTAGCACTGAAAATGTACTGCATATGACAGAGCAATAGCAATACAGAATCCAAGAATAATCCTGGCTGGAAAGGACCTCCCAGCTCCCCCAGTCCAACCATCCCCACCCCAAAACAAAACCTCAATGCCTGAGAGACTGACAAACACAAACTGACCCCCTCCCTGCTGCCACTCAAGCAGGGCCTGAAGCACCACCGCTACGGTTCTTCAACACCTCCAGGCAGGGGGACTCCACCACCAACCTGGGAAGGCCCTGCCAGTGCTTCCCCAAGACTTCTGCAAACAATTTCTTCTTAAGGTCCAGTCTAAACCTTCCCTGCCTCCACTGCAGACCATTGCCCCTGCTTCTGTCAACAGGCACCAAGGGGAAGAGGTCAACACCCACCTCTCTACAACCTCCCTCTCTGCCAGGCTGCTCTCCAGCCACTCAACCCCCAGTCTGCAGCATTAGACAGGTAGAAAAATAAAGACTGTTTATTTAATTAGCTAGAACCTGGCAATCATTTATTCTGATATTTCTGTAAAGTCTAGCAGACAAATAATATCTGTGTTGGCTTAAAAAGAATTAAGAATCTAAACCAAAAGATCCTCAGAGGGCTACTGTTCTAATTCAAAAGGTAACCTGCACTTGATAAATGGTATTGTATATTAAATCCCAAAGAAGATTTTCAAATTACTGCAGAACTCCACAGTTGTAAATCTCTTTATATAGAGGCATATAAAAAAAGAGTCAATCTGGCTAAACACAGTACATCAGATTCCCTGAGCAGAGCAGCTCCAATCTCTCAGTCCTGAAAGCTATCTGGTGCATCATCGTTCCACACACAGTCCACCTGAGCTTCTGCACATCCATTTCAGTACTCCCTGCAGAACAGATAAACACTCAAAGATAGTAAATTAATGTAAAACTCCCTCAAACTGATAGAAAACCACGCTGATCACTGCTGTCATAACAAGGAGAAGCTGTTTCTATCAGGGAAAAAGGAACAGCTCTTATCATTAACACAAGTGAGACTGTGGTTGTGGCAGGATTGTTCTGAAAGCTGCCACAGCTTGCGGACTACACCCCCCTTCTGCAAACACTCCAACTAACTCTAAGGAAGAGCACACGCCTGCCTGCTCCTCCTAACAGGAGCTGATGAGGAATTTCCTGGTCTCTTCCCACCAGATTATGCTGCAGGAGGATCCTGCCCATGCTTAAGAAGGAAAAAACGGCCAAGTCCATTGCACTACAGGCTGCGGGGCTGGAGTACAGATCCACTCTCTCCAGCTTCTTTCAGTGAAAGGCTGGTCCCCTTCTTTTTCACTCGTTAAACCCAGTTTAAAGAGTGCTGCATGTAGGGCTGCATGTACAGTACCACACCACCACGGAGCAGCACATAAGAACGAGAAGACAGAAAGGCTGTTCATGACCAGTTTACTTGCTGAGGAGCATAAATAAGGTTCTGTTCTTCGCCCTGGCTGAAGACAGCTTTAAGCCAGGAGAAAGAGCCAAGCTTGGATTCAAGAACTAGACAAGTTCTTGAGTAGAAACAGTAGAAACCTCAACCAACAAGAGGCAGCAAACAGTATCAAGCAGGATTAATCTTAAAGCTCAAGTGCTGGACTTAGTTCAAACGACATTCTAGTAGCCTTTCCTGTGAGTAAAAAAAACTAGACATAGTTGTAAGTTATAAATAAAAAATATGAGGGCTTTTAAATAATTCAACATTGATTTTTCCAACCATGCTTTCTAAGCATTTTGTAAAGCAATCAAATCTACAAATCACATTGACGCTGCATACTTCCCTACATCTCTATTAAAAGGAGTATTAAGATGTATTAAGGCTGCATCATTCGAGAGCATTCGTGTTTTCATCTATTAGAAAAATAAACCTCAATTAAGTATTAAACAGCAAGATAACTTCATACAGTTCCGAAGCACTTGCAGAGTGCCACATTAAGGAGTGCAGAGGGCACGAAACCAATGTAAAATCCCCTAGCAGACCGCATGAATTAAAAGCAGTCGAAAACTCTGGATAGCAAACTGCACAGCTCATGGAAACCTGCACAATTTTAGACTACTTTTCTAAGTATTCTCACATCAAGTTGAAGAGTGTTAGGTTACTAACAGAACCACCTTTTCCGCGTTTGTCCTTCGGGACTCTGCAATAACCTTCTCTGTCATTAGGGCTGACTGATAAGCCACCAGCTGTTTTTTTCTTCCTCATGCTACAATGCATTCTCTTCCTTTTTAAGGCTAGCAGACCCGAGCAACAAACAGCAGGACTTAAGCCAGCTGCTAGAATGTCACTAACCTATATATTTAGCTCTCACCTCATTTCTTGCCATCGCTCAGTGTCACCCATGTAATGCCCCTTTTGCTCCAGTCTACTGACATTCCTCACAGAGCCGAGGACACTGAGGTCTGGAGCGGCAGCCAGAGGTACAAGAACGCGGAGCAGCAAAGCAGAGACCTTAGCAGTGAGCAGACAAAAGCCATGCCTTGTCAAACAGAGGCAAGGGGAAAACCACTTATTTTCTCTCCCCTCTTGTCCCACTTGCCTTTTTGATCTTATTTTCACCAGTTACAGAAATCCTGAGATCTTTAGCGAAGCAGCAATTTGTTCTTTCCGCATTTCATTAGCGCTGCTCTATCTTCACCTAATAGGACAGAAACCCTCCGTCTGTAAGGCATTCATTTGCATTACTTGCTCCATTTGTGCTTCCTCAATGCTTTCTGCAGATCCTAATACAAACTGTGTATTAAAGTCACATTTACTTGCCATTTAAGACGGTTTTAAACCTTAACCCTTTTCCTCAAGCCACGAACGTGAAGGAAATCTTAATAGGGTCGTTTCAATTCCATTTCAAGGAACTATAAAATAATACCCCTCGAAATGAATTTTCTGCTCCTATGTTCTGTTCACGTAAAAACACTAATCTAATTACTGTCATAGTTTGGAAATAATTGGATTTTAAATTGCTTAGAATTATCAACATAAGTGAGAAAGCTGTAAAGATAGACGAATTAACAATTTCATGGGTTTAAAATAGGAATCTCTGTTATCGTTAGAGGCCCATTTGCAATGATTTAAAGGCCCACGGTACAGTTTGGTAGTTTCCTCCTTTAAGTGGTCATAAAAACCTTTAAACAGTAATTGAGAGAATGTTAACGGAAACTCTTTCAGCAAATCAGATCCCATGAAGAATCTAATAGCAGGCATGTGAGAGAGAGATAGTGACTAATCTGTTTCATCCTATTCACTGAGATGAGGTTTTCAGCACTGTGACAAGACATCAGTTTCAATCCCACCAGGAGATGAGGAGAAATTGTTCAATTCCCTGCTCTGCTTGGGCATCGTGACACATTTATCTAGAGAATTAACAAGCTGTGCGGTGTGTAAAGCGGTCCCCAATACCTAATTGTCGTTCCAGCAGTGCCCTGCAAGCCTCGCAGTTTACATCGTTAAAGTCATAGTCCAGTAAGGCAGGGTCCTCGGGATATACAGTCCAACAACTAATTCCATAATAGTATCTTTTAATTAGATGTGACATTACCCAAGGCACTGCACGTGGGCAATTTTGCTGTAGACCACTTTCAATTCTCAGTAGTTAGAAGTGAGAAAGATCTGTTTAAATTGGAGCACATCCTGGGCTGCACCAAAAGAACTTTGGCCAGCAGATCAAGAGAGGTCATTCCGTCCCTCTACTCTGCCCTGGGTGAGACCTCACCTGCAGGATCGTATCAAGTTCTGGAACCCCAGCACAAGACAGATGCAGACAGATTGGAGTACATCAAGAGGAGCTCACCACAGTGCTCACGGAAAGGGAGCATCAATCCTATGAGGGCAGGCTGAGAAACTTGGGGCTGATCAGCCTGGAGAAGAGACAGCTCCAGGGGGCCCTTCTTTGGACCCTCCAGTACCTGAGGCGGGCCTATGTGCAGGCACAGGAAGATCTATTCCAAAGGGTTTGGATGGATAGGACAAAGAGCACTGGGTTCCAGCTGGGAAAGGAGAGAATTAGGCTGGAGATGAGAAACACGTTTTTCAATGTGAGGTGGGGTTGATAGCTGGAATGAGCTGCCTGGGGAGGCGGTAGGGGCCCCATCCCTGGAGTCATTGAAGGTCAGGCTTGAGGAGGCTCTGAGCCTCATGTGACCTAGGTAGAGGTGTCCCTGCTTGTGCAGGAACATTCCATGAGTTCATGATTGCAGACAGGGAGACTGGTGTTGCTAATACACCGCACAAGTGGAAATTCTTATGGTCAGGGGACACCATTCCTCTTTTTCAAGTTACCAGCAAAATAGAGTCATGCTTCCTCCCCACAAAAAAGAAAAGCTGACTGAAGACAAACGAGCTTCGAGGTTGTACTATACCGAGAAGAGCAGAACTTCGGACAAAAGTTCTGCACCTCTTTCAGGCCATAGATTTCAGGCTGAACTATTCAGTGTTTTATAATTCTTAGTTCCAAAAATAAACTTATTAGTCACCTTGAAAGGTGGGAGGAAGCACAGAAATTGCACAGCCCCGAAACAGAGGACCTTAGAGCTGCAGTATATAAATAGTAATTGCTATTTTTTCCTCAACAATAGTGCTCTCTTTGACAAGTTTTAAAAAGGAAAAAAGACAAAGCATTACAACAAGGGACAGATTAACTGAACCAATGCTAGAGATGCGCAGGGTTTTTCTGTGGGCGAAGGCTAGTGGCACCAACAACAGTTGTGGTCAAAGTCTCCACGCTCATCCGAGACACTTGGGAAAACCACTGCACATTATCAAACTTGTGAGGTGAGTGAAAAATAAAAGGTATTTAGCTTTCTTAAAGAGAAACATGCTTTTCATTCATGAGACTGATTTTAATTACTTAGCTAATTAAATAGCCATCACAATCCATATTAGATCATTTTTACTATCCTCTTTACTCTTACATTCAGCTGTGGGTAACAGAGACACAATCTGATTCATAGAATTAAAGATCTATAGGAGGCACAAACTCTGTAGGAATTCACAGAGAAGGATGAGCATCCTAATTTGAGACAACTAAGCTTCTAACACACCTTAGTTGTATCTTTCAACACTGAGAAAGCTCAAAGCATTTCAGAGGTTCGTGGGTTAGAAAGGAACTCAGGGATCATCTAGTCCAACCTCTTAAAAGCAGGATACAGCTGAAATGAGCTGGCCCAGAGCCTTATCAAGCTGAGCCTTAACACTGTCTACAGCTGAGCAACCCCCCCACTTCCCTTGGAAGACCATTCCACTAATTTAACAGCTCTCGGTATGAACAACTTTCCTCTCCAATCCAGTGGGAATCTCTCCTGGAGCAACCTGTAACCGCAACCTGTAACCATTGTCCCTTGTCCTTTCTACAGGACTCCTTGTGAAAAGGGAGTCTCTATCCTCCTGGGAGCCACCCTTGATGGACTGGAGCATCGCAATAAGGTTCCCTAAATGAAACCCTCACAATTTAAACAGAGAACACTAACGCTTATGCATAGGGGCTTTGCAATTAACTGCCACGTACATTTGCCAAGTATCACCATGAAATCAAGGCACATAAAGTGATTTCAAACTGTTTCATCAAAACCAGAGCAATCCCTCTCCCCAAAGTTTATAGCAAAGCTCAATATAATGGGTAGAAGGCAAGGGCTACTGAGCTTGCTATGTCTACTTGCTGTCTTTCAATTATTTCTTCTAAAAAAATCCAATAGGTTTCCCGATGTTGACTGTATTTCAAGTGAAAAATTGAACAACTCCGCTCACCGTCTGAGAAGGCTGTTAAAAAAGCGTTCAATGCACATGTTCCTGTGCCAGAAATGCTATGTTTGCCAAGTCAAGCCCAGAGCTGCAGCAGAACTGGTCAGAAATGCAGAAGACAGCTCAAATCACAACCCTCTGAATATTTGTTAGCGCTTCAAGGTCTAATCTACTTTGTTTGCTTTGAATAGCTTCTGCTACAAGCAGTTCTGTTACCAAACCTGAACTACTCGGTTTGCCTGCAAGGAGATAAAGACATTAAGAGACAAAACCTAGAAGCTCCAGAAACACATGCAAAAGGTGAACTACTGCAGAGGATTTAAGAGTACAGCCTCCTGACACAGAAGAGCCATGTGCTTCAGCCAGCATCAAGTAGCACACAGCAGCAGTGGAACAGTCCAGTATCAAGAGTAATAATCAGAGTGTTAGCGATTAGAAGGGACCTCAAAAAAATCATCCAGTCCAATCCCCCTGCCACAGCACAATTCCCTAGATCCAGTTGCACAGGAACAGGCCAGGCAGGTTTGAAATGTCTCCAGAGAAGAAGACTCCATAACCCCCAGGGCAGCCCCTTCCAGGCCTCTGGCACCCTCACCAGGAAGAAGCCAACTTCAGCTTCTTCAGAAAAGAGATGTCTTCTAGATTTTGAATTCCTGAGTACATCTACTAGAGATTCTGACACCTCAACAGTGATTTGTAAATCCATTCATGTACACACAGCTCTACCTTGCTCTGCTAACTATCTGTGTAGCCCTTACTGATGCATTTTCCATGGTGACTGCAGTGCCCAGTCACCATTGAAGTACACAAGATCTTAATTCACGAGCATGCCCCATCGAGTTCAGCGGGCGTGCACCCCACCTCTTCAGAGCAGCATGTGAAAATGTCATGCTGAAGCACTTCCTCCTCTCTGTACAAAACCTTTCTTTACCACAAAAGCATTTGAAACAGGATTGAACATGAAACCAATGCCAAACAAAATCAATACTCAACAATCTGTGTGCCCCACACAACCAGCTTTTCACTGTTTCTGTCTGCACACAACTCTTGGGTATTTAGTCTTGCAAAAGCTACTACAGGTAGTAAGCAGAAGTTCTGAGAGAAAACATTCAGCCAAAGAAAGCAAAACTGAGGCAGGAGTTGTAGTACATGATCACCTGAAACCACTCAGTATTTTTGTAGTCTACAAACTCAAGAAACTCATGCAGGGGAAGTGCAGCTCTCTGATCAAACAGACTGCCCACTGAGAGCCTGAATCTAAAGAGACAGTTAAAGTTCTTGCTCTTCAAGAAGTTCAGCTGGAAGCATCCTATGCAACCTCAAATTCTCCGATTCCCAGAGTTAACAGTTCTTAGTAAGCCCAGTAATTTATTCTAATGTATTTCATTCACAGAAAAACAACAGACATCCAGTGTCTGATTTTTCTAGCCTACAATTCTCCTTCAGCACTTGTGTTCCCTGTACACACTCTCCTCTTCACCTAGGGTGTACAGGAGGTGCTCAAGTATCTAGCACTGGTTGTTAATGTCAGATCATTCTCGGATAACAGCAAGTTGGGGGGGTTAGTGCTGATCTGCCAGAGGAGAGGAAGATGCTGCAGAGAGATCTGGACAGGATGGGTCAATGGGCAGAGACCAACAGCAGGAGGTTTAACAGGGCCAAGTGCAGGGCCACAATAACCCCCAGTAGAGCTACAGAGTGGAGAATGAGTGGTTGGAGTGCAGCCCCATAGAGAGGGACCTGGCAGTACCGACCGACTGCTTTCTAAGTGTCACATACAGGCTGGACAGCACAAAGTGTCTCCATCTATCTACTAGGATTATTATAGAGCTATTATGTAAATAATAACCTTATAACTAATTACGAAACTAAAACACGAGAGAAGTGTAACCTATAACCAGCTGGTATCCTAACAATTAACTGTGTGTCATCCTAACAATTAACTGTGTGTCATTGACAAACACAACTCATTTCTTCGCCCATATTTTTGAATCCTTTGATAAATACGGGAAATATGAAGTGCTATTTACACAGTCTTTATTCCTCACACCTCCACCCTGCCTTCACACACACAGAACAAAACATCTACAGAACTACAGAGGAAAATTGTGAAGCACAAATGAAACAGTAACAAGAATATTAACAGATATACAGCTAGGTAATCACCTAAATTAATTGCACTCAATGCTTTCAGAGTTAAATGGAAAAGTAGTAACTTTCACAAGGAAGAGATAAGGAGTGATGCTGAGCCTGCAAATTTATGATCAGAGACTGAAGGACAGGGCTTTTATCTCCACTGTACTCTAGACTGTCTTCCATCTGAGGACACACGCACTCTGGGGACTTGACAGGCTGATTTCTGAATACCATCCTGACAAGCCGTGTCATCTTTCAGCCAGGTGCTACTAAAAAGAGAAAGCGATGGAGCATGAATCAGGGCTCAAAAGAAACTCATTTTTTCAAAGGAGATTCAAGAAATCATTAAACAGAAAGAGTTTTAACAGCTTCGTGCAAATATTGTAAGCATGACTGTGTTATTAGCATCTAAACAAAAGAGACCTTCTCAATGAATCCCTTCTCTTACAATCAGCAGGATGAGTGCCTAAAGCCTCACACGAAGTTTAAACTCAAAAGTAACTAGTTTGCTCCCACTACTTTTATTTTTCCAAATGTCATTCAGACTAGCAATGAATAATCAAACCTTTTTAGATCTTGCATACTTATTTGCACTTCGATCTGTACTTGAGCTTTACCCAGATCTTTCTTCAGCCCTGCTAGTAACTCACAGAATCACGGGATAATCCTGGTTGGAAAGGACCTCTGAGATCCCCCAGTCCAACCATCCCCACACCAACAAAAAAACATCCATCTCTGAGAGACTGACAAACACAGCCTGACCCCCTCCCTCTGCCACTGGAGCAGGGCAGGAAGCACCATGGCTACACAGTTCTTCAACACCGCTGGCATGGGGACTCTACCACCTCGCCCTGGGAAGCCCCTGCAAGTGCCTCCCCACGACTTCAGCAAAGAATTTCTTCCTAACCCTCCCCTGCCTCAACTGCAGAGCAGTGCCCCTGCTGCTGTCAGCAGGCACCAAGGAGCAGAGGCCAACAGCCACCCCTCCACAACCTCCCTGTGAAGGTAGATGTCTAGTAGCACCCCCAGGGCCTTTTCTGCTGGGCAGCTATCCAGCACTCATCCCTCAGCCTAGAATGTTGCCTGGGGTTGTTGTGACCAAAACACAGGATCAGGACCCGGCACTTGGCTTTCTTGTCCCTCAGACAATTGGCCTGGCTGGTCAAGGTTTATTTATAGAGAGCAGTTACATTCTGTTTCCTTCCTACTGCAAGGGTAAACAAGGCTGGCTCTTCTAGCTTCCTTCCATGTTCACCGCTAGGGAATCAAGAGCTTAAGTAAAAGAATCAGGACAAGAAATATAGATGATGATAACATTTCTCTTAATCCATATTAGGGATACTATTAAACTCTGAGATTACCGAGCTGAAAAAGGATTTCAGTGTTTTGCCAGTACGTTCCCCACAGTAAAGCAGATCCCTGCGTTCATCATTCTGCTGCACTAATTAAACAGTTCTAAGTGAAGTGGTCAGGAAGTACGCACAAGCTGTTTATCACCGCTGGCCTTTGAGCTCAGCTATACCCCGAGGACACGCTACTTTAGATGCGATAATTACCGACTTCTTCCATTTTTACTGAAGAGCCACAGATGAATTCCAGCTGAGAATTTCACATTAATCAGAGTTAACAGGGTACTTTATTAATAATAAAGCCATGATTATAACAGAAAAACATTTATTCAGCCCAACATTTGTAGGTACTAATTCTGAAAACTGTTTAAATTGATATCAGACAGAAAGTTTAGTCTCAGCTCTTCAGGGAAATTCAAGAAACTGAATCATTTATCTGAAGCATATGAAATGCTAGAGACTATTAACTATTCAGCCACTAACAACAGCACATCCTACATTCTTTCGCTTTCTAAGAGCTCCATGATTTTCCTGACATCTTCTCTTCCTGGGTTTCTTTTCCAACTCTGACAGAAGACATTTCTCTATGTGTTGGAAATGCCTTTAAACTGTAACATCAAAGCCTCAAATGAGTGCACAAAGATTTCAGTGTAGAGAGAGAACATTTTCCACTGAGGAGCAAAGCATGGAATTTAATCTCCCAGGTGGAGATCTAATCTACCCTCAATACATTCACTGATGACACCAGGTTGGGGGGGAGTGTCAATGTGCTGTAGGGGAAAAGGAAGCTGCAGAGAGATCTGGACAGGCTAGGTCCTGTTTCTGATTCAGGCCAGGATCCTGTCATTGTTGTGTTTGCATTCATTTTTTTGGTATTTCAGCATTAAAAAGCTCACACCAGAAAAGAGTTTCTGGTCTTAGTCTTTTCTGAGTTCTCTCTAAGTTGATCTCAGTTTACCTGTGTCTCCCTGCAATACACAGGCAGTCTGATGTGAGAGACTGACTGCAATAGAAAGAATTAAAACTGTATTTATTCAACAAATTCTGATAGCCTGCACAACGGGAATCCCGTGCATCTGATAACACACAAATCAACTGCTAGATTGGAGGAAAAAGTTTTGTGTAACACTGTGTGATTATGATTTGTAAAGATTTTTACAGGTCTTTTTAAAGACAAGCTGCAATCACTGTTCCCCTGACTTCCTGAACACTGCATTAGCCTGAATGAATGCATTAAACAAGTGACCAGGTCAAGTGCATTCATTCTTCTGAAGGCACACAGAGTTAGCAGTGGGTAGAGAAACCACACAGCTGAAGCTGCCGTGTAAATTCTTTGCACACCTTTCCTAGTACAGGTATTTTAACCCAAAAGCACCTTAGTGAAAACTAAACAGGGAAAAGACATTTTGACTTGCACCTCATTTTCTGGATGAAGTATATGGTACAAGGAGTTTCTGTTTAGAGGCCTCTGTTCTTAAGCATAATAATAACGCTCGGTTTGGAGAGCTCAGACCAATGGTTGATACAAACAGCAGTCACAGAAGTGCTACTTCCATTTTATCCTGTTCTCTACTTTATTCCACCTTAGGCCACTTCAGTGCTCATGCCTCACTTGGGCCCTGCACTGCTCCACAACAGAACCTCTGAATTCTATTATGCAGGAGTAAGACCAGCTCTTCTTTTCATCAGTTAAGAATGAAAATGCTTGGGGTAGATTCTGACTGGACTCTTTTCCCCCACATATTAATGAACTATTCAGGCCACAGAAGTGCTGAACAGTTCTAGTAAAACAGAATCATTCTCCCTCAAAAACTTAGGTGCACAATAGAGCAGAACACCCAACAGAGAACGTAACACTGGCACACAAGCTAGGAACTTTGCTTAAGGAGAAAACCCAACCAAACAAGACACAGACATTTGTATATGCAACAGAACTAGTTACACAGGTATGGGACAAACAGTAATTAACTGCAGTCCCAAACAATCTCTAAAGATTCCAACTGACTTTTGGAGACAAGGAAAGCAGTGTCCCAACCAGTACTTCACTCATGAAGCTCCATACACAACGCCTCATGGCTGACAGTACTGAACAAACAAGATAATTCAGATCTTAGACCTATGTCTGTACAACCCATACTAGTTTGGTATTGGACATCACCTTCTTACACTCTCTACAGATCAAGCCAGCAGATGGAACACCCACTGTTTCCCTAAGAAGTACTGTGACAAATGCAATTCTGTGTGATCTGAGGGCAGCATCACATCGAACTTACATCTACAGACGACCACAAGGATCAAGCAATAATTTAGGGACTGAAAAGATATACTTACATCTGGATATTCTTTTACAGGCACATATAGTTTCTCTTGTAACTGTACAATAGGTCCCACAGCATCTGGTAATTCTGCACTTCTCTTCTCCGTACTACCATTTAATGTGTCGTTATACATGTCTTTCCGTACTCTGCTAATTTCTGTGGGGGGAAAAACGTAATTAGGTATTAAATACAGTAACAATTATCATCTAGCATGACAGTCTTTCTAGTTTCTCTCAAATATTAACGCCACTTTCTTCCTCTCTACAAGAGCATCATAGTCACTTGAAAGAATAATCTGTTGTTGCTTGGGCTTGCTTTGGGATCGTGGGGTTGGGGGTTTTGGGGGGGGGATATTAAATTGCAGCACCCATCTTCTAAGTTTTACTCATGTCTATGAATTTGCCATCACTCACATGCTGATGAAATTTAGCTGCTGAAGTTCCCACTCCCTAGAACACTTGTTAGATTGCAGGCATTATTTAAAGGGTGTTTAAAAGCAGCTTTTATCCATTTTTCATAGGAAATCACCTAGAAAGCAAAAACCCCTAGGTATCTATATCTAAAAAAATACATGATAAAAATACTGCATCTGCAGTACTACTGCTAGCCATGGAATCTGTAACTGGAATGGTGCATATTTCAGCAATGAGGGTGTAGTTACTGAGCAACCATTTCAGCAACTCAAGGGTGTAGTTACTGAGCAACAGTGTGACAACAAACCAGCAAACACTGTTCTGCTGATAGTCCTAGGGAGACAACCAGAAAATGAAGGTAAGTATGGTACCAGAGTCCTGGGCAACCTCTACATAGATGCAGAAGTCCTACTACTGCTTTGCAAAGTAGTAAGAACCTATGAGCAGAGAATGGCACAAGAGAAAGGCACAAGTGGGTTTATAAGTACTGTTTCTACCAATGACACCTGTACTACCCACACCCTGGAGTGTTTACTCGCAAGATGCGGCTAGGTTACGCAGTAGTTACAAATGGATAACTAGATCACATCCAGGTTAGTTTCACTAAACAGGGAATCTGAAAATGAGCACAAAGCTTTCTCTCATTTCACAGAAAATCACTTAACAAAGAACTCTTATTTAATTCTAGAGCTGGCCAACTGCTGCCTACATTGCTGCTGTAAGAATAAAACACCCCATGTGTCGTAACTTATGGAATCCTGAGCAGTCTAACACTGTTTTCAATAGGTTAACTGCTGTATCAGCATGAAGGTTATAATAACCAAGTTCCAAACGGAAAGGTAATGTTTCTATAGACATTGCCCCTGAAACATTAAAACTATGATAGTGAGGGCAAAACCAGATATCAAAAGTTCTAATCCTTTACTTGGCATTGTTACAAGAACTTCAGAAACCTTCACTATTTAGCCAAACTCAGGCATTTAGTGTTTTCATCTGACCACAGAAAGCCACAGAGAAAAGAAGGAGCTTGACAATCTAGCAGCAGACAGCAGATTAATATAACCTCTGTCTCAGAATCATTGTCTTCTCTGTCAAATGATTTATAGCTAAGATTTCACCACTCAAAAAGCAAGGAAGGAGGGAGAGCATCAGGAATGGCAAATCTCTGAAACACAGCAGGTCTGACTTTCAGCCTGTATTAACTCTAACAAGCTTACTGTGCCTATTCAAGAACAAGCTGCTTCTCCACCGGCACACTCGATGGTGTACACTACCCAGTGATTAGGTGGTTAACACCTGTTCAGAATGAACAGCACAGATTTCGTCATCATATAATCACAGCTCAGACACACAATCCACAGCTGATTCCACACCGATCAATCTGGCAACAGGCATAAAATGCTCCGAGCCACAAGCATTATTTATACTGGCTTCCACACATACAGAAATCCTTTAGTATGACTCTTTGAACAAATATTATTATCTGTTGGCAGACTCTATTTCCTTTTCATTCTCTTCAGGTTTTCCATTTACACTATGCTGTGACAAGCTAGCAATGAACCCTAAGTAGCCACACGGTCATTTTTATTTCTATTTATCAACTCGCAAGACACAGTTGCAGTGAAAATTTCATTTTAAGTTGTACCTTTCATGTAAAATAGAATCACTGATGTTATATATCCTAGTTTTCACAGGAGAGTAAAATCACTTACTGTAATCTTTCCCTTGCAAATACTCTTCCATCACAGTTGTGACACTGCAGAGCTGAACAGTCAGCACACATGCAGTATGATAAGCTGGCTGGAGTACCACCACTGAATTCTGGCTTGCGTGACACCTACACCATCTGTACCACCTCACATGCTACACAGAATGACGACACCTACCAACTTGGGATTTTCTACTCCACTGCAAGACACCTGAAACGTAGCTTTCTTTGCCTGTGTAGGTTTTAATCTTCTCTGTGTTCAAGCCACTGGTAACACTGAGAAACAGGACAGGACTAGTCAGCCTACAATAATCAGCAGTACCACAGGCTACTCAAGTGTTGCCTTGCTTCTGTTACTCAGTGTTCTGTCTCCTCTCTCGCCTCAGATGCTTTCCCTAAGACGTGAACTGTTCAGATACACTGGGGGAAATAACAAGCACATCTTGCCAGTCTTATTTAACTGCCGGTGAAGTCTCTGAACACCACACTGTCTAGGAACCTCTCTTTTCACTCATTTGGAAGCCATGAGGGATGGGCTTGCATAAGAAAATAATTAGATCAAATCCGCAGGTCATGTCTTCTCTCAAACTTCTGAGAACAGCAGCAGCATCCAAGTAGAAAAGTCTGAACCTCAAAGCACACTTTTTATTTGCCAGTCACGGAATACACATCATTAAAAATAAGAGGAACTCAAACACACAGCCTTTTACTTAGATCTATTTCACATGATTTCTTAAACACTACCAAGCATATGTTTCATGTTCTCTTCCCAAAGCCTTCTTTGGCATGTCTGTCATGAAATCACACCGAGGAAGTATGTTTGCAAGGCTTGAGCTCCTCCACATTTGCAATGTTCTTTAAATTCTTCTGCCATGGTGTCTTACAGGAAAGCAACTGATTTTAAAATAATGAACGCATCACTTTCCAAGCCAACATCTAAGCACAGTTACAACTATTTTACCTCCATCTTAATACTGCAGCGGTAATTACACTGTGTAATACTCCAGAGACTTAAAACAGAGCAATGAAATACTGAATTATAATAGTAGCTATGGCTGAAAAACACATTCAGCAGCCTCATTAAAACCCCAGAGCTCTGCAAATGCAGCAACAGGCATCCACTTGAAAACCTGAGCACCTTGAGCCACTGCAGGTAGAAGCAGCAGCTCATACAGAGATATTCTAGATCTGCACTATCCACCTTTAATAATACTATGGGTTGTACTGCGTCAGTAGTAACTTCAGCGTTAAGTGACAATTAACAGAATTATCGAGGCTGGAAAAGATCTCAGATAATCAAGCCCAGCCAATGACCTTGCATCATCACATCAGCTAGACCATCCAGGCTCTGAGCACCTTTTCTGTGAGGAAGCACTTCCTATCATCCAACCTAACCCTTCCCTGGCAGTTTCAGGCCCTGCCCTCTCATCCCATGGCTAGCTGCCTGGGAAAAGAGCCTGACCCCCACCTGACTACAACTTCCCTTCAGGGAGTTATAGAAAGCGATAAGGTCTTGAGTCTCCTCTTCTCTAGGCTAAATGCCTTCAGCTTGTATTTGTCCTGCTCACAACAGAACAGGGGAGGAGGAATAGACCAAAAAAAGAAGACATGGTGGTTTCAATGCATTGCTTTTGTTTCACCTTAACACAGCATGGCATAGTCACCCGTGGTGTCAGTGTCAGTGCCATGCATTCTGGTCCAGAGCGTTTTTCTCTCTCAGTCTCTCTGTGCATGTAATGTCATCTTTTGTACCCTTCATCTGCAGATTGCATTTGAAAAACCTCTCTGCACCCCTTTCAAGATCCGATCTGAAAGTGACTGTGTTTGCCTACAGAGATGTACTCCTTTGATTGTCATGACACTTCGCCATCAAGTTCTCTTCCCTCCTGAGCACACAAAGGGCTGTGTTCAGACGAATGTTTGTCATCACATTAAATATCACCAACAAGTTACTGCTTTTCAGCTGTCAGTTATCATTCCCTCAGAGCGACTATGACACCGCACATGTGTTTAACGACTGCTGGATTGCAAATAAAATGGGTTTACATAAACCACTCAGCACAAGTAGGAAATTGCTGAAAAGATTCAGCTTCTTCCTCTCATTTTTGGAACTGCAAGCCACCCTCATCCCAGTGCCTGCAGCTTCAGGATTTTTCATCAAGAAGGCTTTTTCTCAATTATAAAGCTTTGTCTTTTGAAAGAGCAACAGACTTGGACACTGGTTTTAAATGAATGCATTCCTCAGTTTAAATCAGAGCTAAGAAGTTAAGAACTGAAATCTTGTGACATTGACAATTTGCTCAAATTTAGCTGCCGCTGTTCAAACGCTCAGCCTGCGTTCCTTTCCTTCGTCAAACACAGTGTCATGCCATCAATGCATGCAGAATACCCAAGAAAAAAAATGGTTATCTGTCACAGAAGAGCCACTGATCTACCACTCTGATTTTTACAACGCACAGCAAACGGTGATGGAGCAAACTGAGAGCCACCACCAGCAAGAGAGTAAGACTGAGAACACTAACCACCTTATGCCATCACTCACCATGCGCCCATAGGGAAGTAAAACAGCAACTCTCCTAAAAGATGCTCAATCACAATTTAGTTCCTATGTGAAAAAAGTTCAGAGCAAATGTTTATGAAGTTCAACTTTTAACAGTTGTGCTCAGAACATGCAGTGTTTTCTAATTTCATACAGAGAAGCTACAGCTCGAGTGTCAATGACCCCAACATTTTTAAATGCAGTATAACCTTATCAGAAAACACTGAAAGAATTAGCTGTTCCTGTCCACTCAAACTGAGATCAGCCAGCACTGAGCTGAGGGCAAACAGATAGAACAACCAATTCAAGCCCATTCTCATTTTTATTATCAAGACAGTTTTCAGATTAAAAACCCACATTAAATATAACTAATAATAGAGAGCAGAAAAATTATAGTTTATATTCAGCTCTTAGTGAAAAAGCCCTGGACTAGGTGAGGTTATAACCTCTGGGGAAAGTGTTCTGAAGGCAAACACAGAGCTTGTGCTCTAACTACATGCTGAGCAATGTGGAGATGTTCACCCCCTGGCCCAGAAGGACCTGCTTAACACAGCACGCACCAAATTTAAACACTGAATCAGTGAAGCTGAAAAAGCCCTCTGAGCTCACCCAGCCCAGCCCAGGATCTAACATCACCACATTGGCCAGATCAGGGCACTAAGGGGCGTAGCCAGGCTGTCCTTCAACACCTCCAGACACAGGGACTCCACCACTGCCCTGGATAGTTCATTCCAGAAGGGCTTCCTAACATGCAACATAACCCTCCCCTGACAGCTCCAGGCCCTGTCCTCTTGTCCTGCAGCTGGGAAAAGAGCCTGACCCCCACCAGATTACAACGTCCCTGCAGGTAGTTGCAGAGAGGGAGAAGGTCAAATACAGCCTTCGTTATCAAAAGTCAGAACATGAAACAAATCAATGTGGCATCACATCACCACACTTATGCACAGAGTGGATCAGATCTTAAAAGACAAGGAAGAACACAAGTTGTGGACACTGAGAACACACCGGTGTCACACACAAAATTGCTTGCGTTTCAAATTTCAATTCATCTGCTAATGCCTTGGGAAAACTCTAGTTTCCTCTCTGTTGCTCTTCTGAGCCGAATCCAGCAGTACATTTCCGATGATTAAAGTGTCAGTCCACTGATAAGTGGGCAGCACTTTCAGCAATTTGTCAGCACTCTCAGTATCAAAATTCAGTCATTTGAGTTTGCAAGTCAGAACGCGCAAAACTCCTTCTGTTATGGGCAGTTGTGAGGTCTGCATCAAACTGACTTCAAAAGCAAAGAGAGCACGCTCATCTATTCTCTTTGTATAAATGTCAACAGAAAGCTTTTAAGTGCTTTATTATTGGTGGAACGTTGCAGCTCGGGTTTTCTAATCTAACAGCTTTACTATGCTTACTTGGCAAAGAAGTAGCTGGTTTTATTCATCACAATTTGAACAGTCTTCACTGCTAACACCAGTGCTGTTTGCTACGACTGCTGATGCAGCAGAAATAGCAACCCCAGCAAAAAACAAAGTCATTTTTAATATCGTGCCACATGGACCTGCACCCTGCATGCATCATCAGCATACAGACTTGGCAAGCTCTTAGTCTACCAACCCCCTGCTATTAATCAGTGAAATGCCTGAGTATCAGGCAAATGAGACTCTCCTCTTCCCTTGAGAAACCAATACTAAGTAAGAAAAGAGAAATGCAGGCAAACAAGCATCAAAAGCTGTTCGCACACTTCTGACAGATCTTCAGCCATCAGCCAGTCTGGGTTACAGCATGCACTGAACTCCAACATATCAAACAGCAGATTTCAGAGAGCTTTAAAACTGGCGTTTAGGTTATTTAACGTGATGGTATGGCAGAATGATCACAACAGTCTACCTGCCCTGCATTATAGCTGAAAGTGGTCAGCTGTGTACTTCAACAGTCCTCTCACCCTCTTGATGAACTTAAAAAGCTGTGCACTGAAGATCACAGAGTCACAGAACTACTCAGGCCCAGCCTATGACCTAACATCACCACACAGTGCCCTGGTCTGGCCAAAGGGCCACAGCCAGTCTGTCTTTCAACACCTCCAGGGATGGAGACTCCACCACTGCCCTGGGCAGATGAAGTTCTGCATCTCCTCACATCTCAGCAGCACACACCAGAAAATTACAAATATTTAACATAAAAATCAGTGTAGAAATTCCTAGGACGGCAGCTGAATGAGCCTTTCAGCAGGCAACTTGCTATCTTCAGCAAAAACCATCTAGCAACTGACACACACTATCCACCCACATCCAACTCAGGATCTTTGTAAAACTGAGCTGCTGCAGGTGATCAGCCTACAGAGAGAAAACAGTACAACTACACTTTTAAAACGCTGCATTTTCCTTGGCTCTTTTAGAAGTCAACATTCAAAATCAGGAGAACTAATCCTCAAGGTTCACCCCTTTGTTAAAGCCTCAGCTTACATCTTACACAATAACCAAGTACATGAACATAAGAGTGTTCAGCTTGTTACAAAACCTCCTTACAACACGGGTTAGATTAAGTGTCCAAGTCTTCACAACACTTCCCACTAGCAAAGCCCATCAGCACAGCACGACCACAGCAGCAGATGTGGGCCTCTCAAGCTTAATTAACACACTTTCCAAGCTCTTCCACTCTAGTTCCCTTTAGCAACAAGTTTCCTCAAATTCTGAGTTACAGGTAGCACAGCATCCACACATCAAGCTGCTCAGCTCAGTCTGCTCCTGGTGCTTGGGTTCTCCATACGCACAACATGAATCAAATCTTTGGTAGCTAGATGTATGTCATGGTGCCGGCTGCGAGAGTTCATTTCCTTCTAGTACCTGGTGTAGTGTTGTTTCAGATTTAATATGATAATGTTGATAACAGGGTAAGGATTTTAGGCACGGTGTTCAGATACTGTCAGGGACTCTTCAGCTTCTCATGCTCTTCCCATTAAGGAGACTGGAGGGACACAGCGTGAACACCGGATCCCAATTGGCCAAAGGAACATTCCATATAATCATGTCCAGCATGCAGATCAAGGCTGGGGAGGGGGGGAAAGGCTGGGCAGGGGCTGCGGCTTGGGAACTGATGGGGCAACAGTCAACAATTAGTAAGGAACTGCATTATCCATCACTGGTTTTACAGTATCATGGTATTTTTATTATTGTTGTTCTTATTCTTTTCTGCCTTTATCATATTCAAGTTTCTTTATCTCAAGCCTTTTCTCTTTGCTTTTTTCCCCCCATACCTCTGCCTGGGAGGAGCGAGCAAAAGGGCTGGGTCATGCTTGGCTGCTGGCTGGGGTTAAACCTCAGCTCCGTAATCATAATAACTTTGATATCCTCGATGCGGGAGAATGAGCAGCACTACAAAACCGTATGAACTGTGATCAGGATGATAAAGAAAGGAGACATCTACTCAGTGAGATTTAAACATTACTTCTTGCTATTAAAAACACCAGCCTAACAATATCAGCACAAACAGTCAGAACTTGGGTTTAGATCCTTGGTTGTCTGATTTTTAATGAAAACTTCTTTACCCTCGGTTTACCAGACTGAAGGGGCTGCCATGGACCTTCCCTACCTTGACACTACTGCATGCCCCCTATATTTAAATCCACCTATTTACAACCAAATCAACTGCTGTCCCATTTCCAAGGTACCTTCAACACATGAAATAAACTGTATTCATGCTGAGCAATTCCAGTAGCAAGCAGCTCTGCACTTAAAAGCCAGGACACTATCTCAAACTTTGGAAAACAGCAGCCTAATCCACATCAGAATTTCCTCAGTATCAGCAGAGAAATCCCACACCCCATATTACCATCCCACTACTATGTGCAAGTAGAGCCCAAAGGTAGAAAGCTAGATGTTATTTTATAGCCTTTAAAACAAACTAATTTAAAACCAAGTCCTGGTCGAGACCCTCTAAAACCATCCGTTTTGAAGTTTACTTGAGAAATAACATTCTGATGGTGGTACTAAATGTCAGCTTTGGTTATTCTTGGAGCTGAGAGGAAATCAAACTGTGAAAACTACTGAAAAAGAAAATGCTATTTGGAAGAACCAAACAGCAACATCAGAGCCTTCCCTGCTTTCCAAGGGTGCATCTTAACATTCTCCCATTTACAGAGAGTAATGGGAAGTACATGCAGGTTATCTCCTCAGTCTTTTGGAAACGCAAAGAATTCTAGCTAGTACAAATTATTTCAGGAACTGCTGGAGAGTGAACATGCGCACTGTTTTCTGGCAACTTCTCACACAGCTTTGTATCAGTCTGTTATAAAACTGACTCTTGTATGGCACATGAACCCAGTGATCCCCTTATCATAGTGAGCTACAGGCAGCAAGTGGTCACATTAGCTGATTAGTCATCATGAATTAACATCACGTACTAAGAAACCTCTACAGTCCTAGCAAGATGTCGATCACACTTGATATTCATAAAAAGCTGTATTTTTGGCACTAAAGTTTTTGTACCTGTGCTATCTGCTAGCATTTGTGATCACTAGCTACCATCTGGTGAATTTACTACAAGCTCTGAAGCACCAAAGCCAAAGAAAGCAAACACATCTCATCATGAGCAAATTACGTGGTTAGAAGAGCGAACATCTCTAATTCTGACCTGCCAGCATACCAAAGCAAAGCCATTCCAGCACTTGTAAAAGCAATGTCTCTACACAGACCAAGTCCCGTTTCATAAAAGGCTGACCTGACAGCTTCCATCACTTCCACTGCAATCTAATCCATCTGAATAGGACTGACTAGTCCCTCTCATTCCCAATTTACTTTGTTTTAACTGATCATGTCCGACAGTAATACAATCCCACTTTTAACAACACACCACTCACTACCACACGGCATTTTTTTTTAAACACACTGCCCTACCCCAGCTCTGTCAGCGTTTTATTCACCCGACTAACAGAAGACACAACATTTGGTTGCCAAGTACCACCAATGACATTGACGATTCAGTCATCATCCACACAGGCATGAGAGGCTGCACCACTCTGACATCAAATACATTAGGAAGATGCATTGTGCAACTGCAAACTAACTTAAGTGCTGGAAGAGTTCCCAGAGCTACACCACCTGTACTTAATCACCATTTCTACTTAACCAAACACATAAGCAACTCCACAGCTTCAGAAATTTGACAACGCAGCTGCCCAGACTGCAGCCCCAAGCTGTCTGCGTTAAAAACACAGATGACCAACGTATTTATGAAGTTACAAACCTTAATAAGCACAGACAGATTCTTAATAGCAGTAGTCAAATGTTTCTGCATGCGTTAAACTGATAGATGTGTACATTACATTGTCAATGAAACACCATGCAAAGCTCCCTTAGACTTGGCTTTAATAAGGAGAGAAGGTTTAAAAGTTCTAAACCTTGAACAAACAGAACAAATTCTATTTAAGCTTAGGTTTCAAAACCTAATGAAGTAATGGGACCTGTCAGCAAAGCCATCTGAATGCTGGCAATTAAAAAATTGGGCACTCTGAGCTAGAAGCACAATGACCAAACACTCAATCAAGGCTCTGAATTTAGGTTAAAAGTAACATTCCAGCCAGACACATCAGTCCATTTGTGTTACTAAGGTGAATTTCAGATGTGTTGAGTAACTTGGGAGTATCTTAAAGTCTGTAAAGCATACGACAGGTTTACTTACTATATACATAGTGCCAGACAAACCACTAATAGCTGTAAGAGTGCTCAGCAAAACTGACCAGTGCTCAGTGGAGTTTCCCGTGCAACACTGCTTCAAATGAAACCAAAGAAATGGCAATTCATACCAAAGCTTTCCAAGGTATAAGCTAAAGCAAAGTGACAAAAGCTGTGCTAAAAGCAGATTTAAAACGAGAGTGACCAAGAAACCTCAAAGAATGAGCTGAATCATCTCTGAAAATGAGTGAAAGGGGAATCACACTTTGAACTGCAAAACTAGGGGGTTCCACTGAAGAATGTTCTAATGCCGACAGGCTACAAAACCAGTTCTCAAATCACACACAGACTGGGGGAGACCAAGCAGTGACAGCAGTGGATGGCCAACTACCAGGAACAACTCTGTGAAAAAGCTGCATACAATTCTGATCCTTCTTATTCAGAAAAAATACTGGAGATACTAGCAGGTATCAAGTGACAACAGACAGCCACTCCCTGGAAAAAACAAACAGGGTGGCTTGAGAAAGAAACACCAAGAGATTTGTTCACTGTCAATCTACTGATGACTGACACCAAAGTAAAAGGGCAACATGTGCTCTGAAGTTAAACGGATCTTAACTGGCTGTAAGGAGGTCCAAATTGGAGACACATTATTTTGAAAGAACCCACCACACTGGGTGGGGGAAGGAAATTTCTATCAAAACACAGTTATGCCTTTTGAAAGCACATACAATATATGTCTTGGGAGAGGAATTCCTTACCAAGAGAGACTTCAAATGCCAACAGATCAGGTAGGTCAAGCACCAAGAAATCAATTCTCTATACAGAGGGTTTATGGAACTGTTTGTTTGTAAATTAAGGCTTTTATTTCACAGGCTATTATAAAACAAATTCATTAAGAATACTACACATGCTAATAGGTACAGCTTTACGGTACTGTGAATTGTAATTTGCTGTATGAACAAAATCATGGCAGACATTTATCTCTGAGGAATACGAGTATAACAACATCTGGAGGCTGGGCTCGATGATCTCAAGTCTTGTCCAACCTCAATGATTCTGTGAAATACTTTCATCAAAGTGCTGAAAAAGTAGAAGAAAGCTGGCATTTATGCTAGGTAGTACCTAAGAAAAGAGCACTACATAAAACCTGTCACCGAGTTCCTCCAGTACAACTGTTAAACAACGTCCATTTCGTGTTGAAGTGATTAAGATAAGCAGGCAGCTTTGAAAAGCTGCTCGTTTTTCATCAACCCACATTAAAAAAAGCCAGTGTGCTTGAATTCACTGTAAATGCCTACACCTGAACAGTCTTCTACAAGATAAATATACCTATGTAAACATGTTTCTCCAGGAAATTGAAACCCAGCAACCATCAAACTCAGTGTTTCACAACTGAGGTCTAACTTCAAGGTTAAAACAATATGCTGTTTGTAATTTTCACTAAACCCGAGTATTTTTCCAGACTTGAACATAAGTTAAACTGAAAAGACATATTAGTATCCTAATCTTACTGTCATCCATCCTTTTGTACTCTGCATTAGTTCAGCTGTCTGACTCGACACATTACCAGCAGGCAGGAAATCAGAGAGGCAACTAACTTTATCTAAACATGCTCAGCCAGCAAAACTTTAATGAAGAGAATCAACTACCACTGAGCATCAACCTCTGATAAGCGAGAAGCTAGAACATTGCTACTTAGGCTTCTTTTACTGCAGTGAAAGGTACTAGCTGTTATTTGCCCTATTTTATTTATTGGTATTCTACAGAAGGAACTGAAAGTTCCAGCTAATTTGCACTTGGGTCCGTTAAAATATATTGAGCTTATCTTTCGAAGTTTTATTTCCCTCCAATTAGATTTCTTCAAATACAGCCTCCATTAGGAGAATTTTTATATTACAACAAAATCTCACTGATTATCAGAGGCAGATTCACAATCCTTCTGCTCCTTTACGTCGTAAGCAGATACCCACTTTCCAAAAAGTACTGCTCTATTTGGGTTTTATTTTGATCAACACAGAACCACACTCACTCCCTTCAACCATGAAGGAACTTTCATAAGAATAACGAGACTATAAAGTACAAACAGTACTGTGTACAAACAGTAGTAAATATTTAGTTAGCTGCTAAATAGGAGTAGTTTACTACTCCTCTTAAGTAATCAGAGCAAAATATGCCAGGCTGGATCTTCCAATCAACCTTATTTGCTTTCTATTTAACACACAATACTCGATTTGCATGTAACATTATATCCCCATTAGGCAGCTCTGTGTTGACAGATGACAGTCGCAGTCAAAGCTTCCCTCAGATTATTTTGGTTGTATATCCTCAGAAAGGGACATCATTTTGCAGGTACATCAGAGGTAACACACACTTTGCCCTGGTTATCTCACAACTGTCACAACAGCAGTCAGCCAGAACCTAGTAAAACCAAACCACAGCCTTTCCTCAATAGACATTACAGAATCACAGTGCTAAAGATTGGAAAAGACCTGTGAAAGATCATCCAGCCCAATCCCTGCCACAGCAGGATCCCCTAGATCTAGTCCGAGTGGGTTTGAAACATCTCCAGATTCCACACCCCACTAGGGCAGCTCTTTCCAGAGCTCTGGCACACTCAGTGGGAAGAAGTTTCTTCTCATCTTGCTGTGGAACCTCATCGGTTCCATCCTATCACATAGCACTTTCTTCAGGAACACAGGTTTTTTTCTGAGAAGCAGCCCTATATGAACAGTCGCATGAAAGAGCATAATGAAATCAAGGAGAATACTAGCAAATGTGGTTTTATGGCTTAAGAAACTTGAGACAACTGATTCTAGAATTCATGTCCCACCAGTGGGTGTTAATTAAAATATTCAGTGCATAGGTGTAAGCTGAAAACCCAAAATACTTACAGCGTGGAAGTTCAGGTGTACTTTATCACACCAAAGCAACATGACCTCACCACGTGCTTCAAGGCACAACACACATCCAGAACCCTTGTGAAATAAATCTCTACAGAGATTAGGTTTTTTGAGGGGTTATGTGTATTTATCTTCATTTTTCTCCCCAAGCAGCTTTCAGAGAGCACAATGCAGCACAATATGCATACACAACAAAACCACAGGTGTGTTAAGCAATATATTTAAGATAATTGACATTTTTTCAGGTAACTCACTATTATCCACGAAGAAAAATTATCACAGAATCATTGAGGCTGGAAAAGCCGTCTGAGCTCTTCCAGCTCAGCCCATGACCTAACATCACCACATCAGCCAGACCAGGCCACTAGGGGCCACAGCCAGGCTGTCCTTCAACACCTCCAGGGATGAGAACTCCACCCCTGCCCTGGGCAGTCCATTCCAATGTCTGATCACTTTTTCCATGAGGAATAGCTTTCTTAACATCTAACCAAAACCTCCCCTGGTGCAGCTTCAGGTCCTGCCTTCTCACCATGGCCCTAGCTGCCTGAGGGAAGAGCCTGACCCCCACCTGGCTACAACTTCCCTTCAGGTAGCTGTAGAGAAGGATGAGGGCCTCCCAAGTCTCCTCCAGGCTAAACAACCCCTGCTCCCTCAGCCTCTCCTTTCAGACTTGCCCTCTAGTCCCTTCATTATGGTCATTTTTTCCTCCTCCTTGCTCATCTCTTCTTCCCTTAATAATATGCTCATCCTTATTCCACAAGCCATCAGATAAGTCATTCAAGCCTGATAGAGAATGGTAGGATCCTGCACCTTTCAGAGAGCCAGGTCTAGTCCTTACTCCTTTGCTATAAAATATAGGAAAGATAAAAAATTCCACAGAACCAATGCACAAGCATCAGGACCATCACTCTTCCCATGAGAAACAAAGTATGCCTGCAAGTGCATCTGTGTTCATCTCAGATCAGTTTTACTGCCACAAAACGACTGTACTCACATCTGGCAACTTGCTAAATTCAACCTGTCAGCTGAGCTGCCATTCCTACATTCAAAGACCTCTGCCACATGAAATAAGGTATTAACTGACAGCAGGAGAAGATACTGTCCAGCAGCAGAGGAGGAACGAGACAATGTGCCTCTGGGTTTCACCAATACTTCCTGACAGCAAAGGCATGGCAAGAGTCCAAGTCGTTGGATTTACTCTAGTCTGGAAAGCCATTTCTTCTAGCAGACATAGGCTTCTGCATGTTTTCTTCACCCCAATTCCTCTCCTAATCCCAAAATCTCTTCCCTACTCAAGTTCTGCTTTTTGCCCATTGAAGCTAAGATTATTCATTTCTTTAGTGAATACCAGTGGCCACCCAATCGTCCCTCACACCTCCAAACAGTCCACCAACCACAAGGGATAGATAGATGTTACCAGCAGAGTTTGTCCACTTTCCTGACCATTTATAAAATCCCAGAAGCATCTTTTTACAGCAGAAATTGCAGAAGACAGCAAAGAAAACAAAGAATATTGTGTGCATTCTCTCCAGATCCACAGAAACGGTCAGCTACAATGACATACAATCAGTAACACTAGTAATAACCACCACTCACAAGAGCCTGGATGCACACTTCAGTTTGCCAGGAGAAGCTTACATGAGGAAATCCATCAGTTCCTCTCATTCATGTGATGAATACTGGACAAAAACATTATGGCTTGTGTGCTTTATTCAGCCTCGAAAGGCAGCAGCACTATTAGCATCAACTCGTGCACTTCCTCTGAAAATTAACAAAATACTTGGAAAAACAAACGGTGAACTGCAAATTGTAGGTGTGCACTTCAAATGCGGACCAGAAACACCAGAAAAGGGGGGCTCTGCACTCCCTTTGGTTAAGTGGCTGCCATGATCCCCCAAATCCTCAAGGAGCAAATTAAAAAAGCCCAACGTAAACACTGCAGGAACAATCTGTGGCCTGTAATATTACCCCTGAGGTCAGTAATGAAATTCAAGTGAAGCATGGAAGATATTGCTGATTGCACGATGAAAAACGAGGAGTTACAGAGTTATCTGTGCACATCACTGGAACTTCCAAGACTGTGAAGAGACCCTGCATTAAAGGTTTCAGTTGGTATGAATATAAAGCATTTTCTGCAATGAGATTGAGAAGATCACTGTATTTAAGCAATGAAGGAAAGATCTTGTTCCCTTATAAGGCCTCATTTTGAGTATGCCTTTAGTTGTGGGCCCCTCATCACAGGAAAGACATTGAGCTGCAAATAAGGTCTTCCTCAGATCCAATATAAACCTCCCCTGTCTCAACTTCAGGCCAGTGCTCCTGCTTCTGTCAGCACTCACCAAGGAGGAGGCCAACACCCCTAAAAGAAAACACTGTTCAGAAGGCAGATAAAGACGACGAGATATGATGAACAGCATACAAGAAGTAAACCAAGCCAGTAAAATGGAAGGTGAAGACCACAGAGGAGCAGACCAGAGCAGCAAGAGGAAACTCACTGTGTTTTAATACAGACAGCCACTGCCAAACTGCAACCATGGCTTTATGCAACTGCAGAGGATTAACACTGGTGTAATCACTGCCATCAGCAACAGACTGCGGGAGCTCCTCAGTGAACACCAGAGTGAAACAGCGTCATTAAATCAGAATACCCTTTCCTCTACCCTTGATGGGTGTTTGCTGTGGTGATTAATGCAAAAAGCCAGGAGAACTACCTTGAACTACCTTGAAAATGAAACCACATCTGCATTTTAAAAAAGATGATTAATCATACACATTGTCCTGAGAGTAAAGTATTATTGCTGGAAGATTTGCTACGTCTTAAAGCTAGTTAAAGCTTTAAGTTTTTAAAGATGAGTTGCAACTCGTCTTTAAGAGGCTATTGCATTCTTTCAGCCTATACAGCCATTAGATCAGCAAGAAAGAACAGAGAAAATAACTCCAACCAAACCAAAGATTCAAATGACTATCGTGGCAAACTATGCAAAACTACTCCTCATTTCCAGAAGCAAAAACCGAAAAGTTAGAGAGGCAGCACATCATTTATTCCAGAAATTAATTACAGATGTTGAGAAAGTTGTGAAAAAAGAGCCAAAAAAGAACTGCAAGAAAGTTCACTTCTCTGACTACCTGTCCCATATGGTACACAAAAGTCCAGACAAAACCAGAAAGCTAAAGGATCACTCCAAGAAGTCGATTACACCACCACTTCTTCCTCTGAAGGATAACCCTAACAGCACACTGCTGCTGAAAAGCTGTCATCTCTGCCTGCCTTCTCACTCCCAGCTGCAGAGTTCCTTAACAGCTCTACCTCAGTAAGCCAGTCCAACTCGCTAATCAAGCAAGACTATTCTACACATTTCCCCGACCGGCTTCTTCCAGGTTACTGAGCTGAAACAGACCACTGAAGAACCCACTGAACACCAGACTGAGCACAAAGGAAGAAACAGAGGCACCAAAAAGTCGATAAAGAGCATAGGAATAGGATTTAAAGCTATAGCAGCTAATTCTGGATATCTATGAACTTCCAAACTTGTCTACCTGCAGTGAAGTAAGAAATCTAAGGACAAGGTGGTCCCTATAGCACCACACTGTGCAAGTCCAGTTTACATGCTCATTGTAATGAACTACAGCCTCAAAATTAGCTTAAAACAAGATTATTAATGCTACTGCACACAATATTTTATCATTAAGCTTAAACACAGTGACAAAACCCAATGCCATTTAACTCTGCCTGAACAATGATTTTTACATTAATTTTTTCATGCTGAGGGTGCTGGGACCCTGGACCAGGTTGCCCAGGGAGGTTGTGGCTCCCTGAAGTGTTCAAGGCCAGATTGACTGGGGCCTTGAGCACCCTGGTCTAGTGGGGGGGTGTCCCTGCTCATGGCAGGGGGTGGAACAGCATGATATTTAAGGCCCCTTCCAACCTGAACCACTCTATGAATGTGATCACCTCTCAAAGCACCCAGAACAGTCCACAACTGCTAGTGAGAATGTTCACTTAAGTGAGCAGAAATAGGCCTTTCTGAGTGAATGCATTTGATATTATTGCTATAAGCAATTTTAATAAGCTCCCTAAACATGCTTCAGCATCTCTTAGAATCATTCTTGCCATACAGGGGAATCATATATAAATTAAGCTCCTCATTATCCTATAGGAAGAACAGGATTTGACAGTACTGAAGAGATTCAAGAGGATGATTTGCTGAGTGTATTAGAACCAACAGTTCTGGGAAATAATGTGACTATCAGAAATGATGTTATGTACGATTAGAGAAAGTATCCTACTTCCAGCAGTACTTCAAAATCAGTTATATCACTTAGAGCAATGCTGCTCCCATCAGTGTAATGCTGCAAACACCTTCAAGTGCACGCATATGCGTTTTACATCTCATATCACATAGGGGCTCTATCTGACCTCACAGTCTCTGAAGCAGCTGTTAAGTTTCAAATAATTCTGCATATTAGGCCCCACTTTGAAAGAGGAGAAGATTTCAAGCTGAAGTAGATTTCTCCAAAAAGCTTCACCATGTAAAAGTTTAAGCTTCAAGGTCAATTTTTTTTTATTAGGAAGAAAACCCAACCCCACAACACCGCATCTAGTTCTTAAATAAAGGAAAACTGAAGTGTCATCCATCTGAACTAAACAGGCCAAGCCAAATACCCTGCAATTCCTGTGTTCTCCTCAATGTCGAAATGGGTGGATAAATTTAAAGCCTGCTCTCTCAGGAGTTGCTTTATAGGCAATTTTCTCCCAGTATCAAGGTCTGCAATTTCCATTTGGCTGCCAGTTTGCGATTAAATTCATCACCTTTATTATAAAAATGTGCTGCACTCCACAGCCTGCTGCACAAGAATCGTGAGAGAGACATTTTTCACTGCTAACAGCAGCATCATTCCCAGGCAGCCACCACATCCGTTCAGACATTAGCGTCTCCAATGCAATGCAAAGGCCTATTGCTCACAGGAAAAAGCCCTAACTGCAGGTTGTCTTAGAGGAACTTCTTCACGAGTGGTACCTTTAGGTCAGCTTCTTCAGTAAAAGCCACCTCTGCCTCCTGTATTCTGTAAGTCAACAGTTTAAAACCATATCTGCATTGACCTTTACTTGCACTTATCCCAACTTTTCTGAGGGTAAGACCATTCCTCATGCAGGCTACATCTTCATGTAAACACAAACGTTTCAAGACAGCTCCTCTGCAGGAATTTTGTAACTTATGTTTTCTCTTCATATTGTGTCCCTTTCTGTCCCAAAAAGTTTGTTTTCAATTTTACACTGTTTTTTCCAATCTCAAAGTGATTTACTCTTCAGAAGAGTTTTCTGAGCAAGTGTGAAAAATATCCAGAGGAAATAAAACCAAACTCTGAATGTTCCCCATCTCTTGATATAGGAGCCACTAGAGCAAACACAGTTCAAGCAAGCAAAGCTTTGTGTTTTCACATCCTCCTCTGCCAAGACTCGAAAGAAATGTCTTATCTTCAGTGTGCTTCTTTCAATAAAGGCTTTTTCCTAGATTAATAAAATGGTTCAGGTTGGAAGGGACCTTAAAAGATCCAGTTCCAATCCCCCTTACACGAGCAGGGACACCCCCTACTAGACCAGGGTGCCCAAGGCCCCAGCCAATCTGGCCTTGAACACTTCCAGGGAGCTCAGGGGTAGCCACAACCTCCCTGGGCAACCTGATCCAGTGTCTCAGCACCCTCATTGTGAAGAACTTCCTCCCGACTTCCAGTCTAAACCTCTCCTCTTTCCAGCTCGTTTTAGTAAATAAAGAACAATGTGCATTTACCATATGAAATAGCTGTCATGGTCCATGGAAAGGCAAACTCCTACTAGAAGCAACTCATCTATATGCATAGTGTGACAATTTCAGGGGCTACCTAAGTGAAGATAACTTTGGAAATAGTAGTAATGTGTCCACCCTACAGGCTTTAACATACAGGGAAAACCTGCCACACCATAAATATCTGATACTTAACTGGTAGAAGTTTAAGTAAAAGCATAGCATCATATCAGAAGCTATTAGATTTTGCACAACTGAGATGGTTCATGCAACCCATCTGGATGTGTCATCTAGACTAATGAAAGGGACATACTGCATGGCATTAACAGTGCAAATCAGACAAATCTGAAAAGCCACTTCATAAACATCAGCTCCACAAATCGGAGTTAAACAACCAAAGGCTCTTTAGCCTGTTTGTCTGTATAATTAAAATATCATCCAAACCTGCAGAACATTTGTCCACGCTGCAGCACAATACTAGAATTTTTCTGTTGGCAATAAAGAAATGACATCTCGTCACACTGTAATTAATTGGTTTCCACTGCAGTGCAGCACAGAAAGCTGATTTCAACTCGATTGAAAACAATAGGTGGGTATTTGCAAGCCGATGCTCCAATTCTTTCACAGCCCAGCGCATTTAACAATCGGCACATCGAGTTCCGGGACTAGTAGATGAAATTATCAACTAGATAAGATAATGCAGCATCAGTATTTACCTCTTGCCATTAGAGAAACAGCTGAGATCAGGGGTTTTCTAACTGAACCATGATGACAGAAGGATTGTTTGTTAAAATTATCCAAAGTGGGGGTTTTTACGAAAGAAAGTGCTCTGTGTGACATCAAGGTATCAGGAGATGGGCAACAATCAACATCAAATGCCACAGGCAGTTCTGCATGACTATGTCTGCTCTCTTCCATGAGCAGATTTCAATATTGGCTGTTATTTCTAAAACATTGATTTTATTTTTGCCATCAAAATTCACGACTTGTTTTACTTTTTTTTCCAAAACCAGAAAGCTTTGTCATAACATTCTCAAAAGTAAAAATTGAGGGTTTTTTCCTTTCTAATCTATTTGAAAATAAATTCATTAGAGAGAACATTTCTGTTGAAGCACACTGGAAACTAGTAAGATACGTGAAATCTAAAGCTGTAGACGTCTCCCTTCCACTCTGGCTTTATTACATCAGAAAATACCTATAATTTCTCATCACAGAGACAATGTCTATGACTAGGTAATCACTTCCTAGTACTTAGAGACAAATAGGAACTAGTGCCACCACAAGAGAATGAACGGGAGACCATAGGGGAATGCATCTGTGTGTATACAAACACATTGTAGAAACAGACTAGAGAATATTTCAACAGAACTAATGCTTATTCTACCATCCTGGTAGGTAAGAACTCTGCTACCTACCAAATTAAAAAGGTGAAGATAGCCTAAGGTTTTACAGAGTAGCTACAGAACCCTCACTTTTGTTTTTAGCCTGCACATTCCACCAACAGCCTCTTTTTAGGCCAAAAAAGTACAAGACACCACAGAAACTCAGCACCCAATATTTGAACTGAGTAACAAGACTTGTAAATCACACGTAAGTAACAAGTCTATTCTAGTCCCACACAGACAGAACTAATACAATTCAAAGCTGTCTGTGAAATTCACTAGGAAGGACATCATAAATTAAGATTCAGAACTGATTTAAAGGATGGCTTTACGACACAGGCAGGATCCGCACGCAGTGTTACCAGTAACATGAAAGAAAATAAATGTAAATTTGTCATTAATGCTGCACAACAGGTCCTGTCAGCTCAGAGAGCTGTCATAGTGGGGGAAGGAAGTGGTGGTGGATGGAAATTCCCGAAATATTTACAGCTAGAGGTACCTGCGCATCTGGCAGGTACCTTAATATCCTCCTTCACAACTGACAACAGTAAGATTCTTTTAATGGAATTAAAAGCTGCAGATGTCCTTAACATAGTTTATTACTTAAGTTATTCTACAGCAGAAGCAATACTAAGCAGATTTTTTTAGGTTCTCTCTTACATCTACTCTGGAAAATTAAGACCTTAACATCTTTGAGCTCCTGTGCTGCAAACCGGGCTGGTAACACAATCAGATTTTCTACAGTCGGGAAAGCATCGCCCTACCTATGTGTTCAGTGAATATCTAACAGTAGGAACTCCCAAGAAAAGAGGAAATGCAGACAGGTGAAACAGGTTTCAATTTACCTAACTAATAAACACAACTGGGTTCTGTTTCTTGTGGCAAAATTTTACTCCAGTCCATGGAAAAAGGCAATTGCTACAACAAAAATGCCTTGAAATCAATGGTTTTCAGCTTTTTCCACTTACAGACTAACAAAAAGCTCTCCAGGGAAGTGAAGGCGCAGCGTAGCCTGTTTAAATCTCCAAACAACAGACTTCCTTTTCCTTCCTTATCTTTAGGAACTCTTCATAGGCAGCGGGGCTGCACAGCATAGATTGAAAGTCAAATATCATTACTGTAACACATCTGCTTCAGAGAGAACACTGTCTCGGATGTCTCCTATCAAACACTATTTTGTTTTTATGCAATAGCAAAACACAGAGCCTTAAACGTTAGGTTCAGGGGAAACGAAACGCCCGATTCTTTGTGCAAGTGACTGCACAGTTTCACTGACAACGCAGCAAAACACAAAGTGCCTGTGATGGAATTGCTTGCTATGTCATTAAAGGTAAGGTGAGGGAGTGGCTACAGTTACTAGAGTGAGGAAAAGTAGTTGAGGGTTGAGAAAAGCCAGTACGTGCAGAAGAAATCCTAACTGGAATGCACAAACTTCAACCATTAAGTATCTCCATCTCTCTTACCCTAAGAAAGTGTTCTGTCAAACAGATGATCCAAACCAGATTACAAGCTGCTTTGGATCTCACACTGCAAGAGTTACTGACACCTTTATTTATGTCTTTGTGTTATTCTTCTGTCCTAATTCAATTTTAGTGTAGAATCTCATCACAGTTGATGCCCAACTTAATTGCTCATATATCGATAGGTGCAAAATACTTGCATCTGTATTTGTGGCACTGAGGTTATTCATTAGCCTAACAACCCGAAAACTATCCAGATTCCAATGCAACTAATATTCATTCCTTCACATCCCAAGAAAGGGGAAAATTACTACTAAAAAGTGAGTTTCAACTACTTATTTACATACTATGAGAAACCACTAATCCATAGCCAAAAGGCCACTTAGATGACACTGCTTTATTAGTGTCTTGCCTTCTGACATTTAACACTAAGAAGCAACAAAAAAAGTTTGCTAGCACAAACATTATTACATGGAATTAAAAATACCTGTTCAAATGACTAAATTAACTGAGTTTGGCTATTATGTTGATAGAAGGAAAAAGAAGGTAATTTTCTTTAGCACACTCGACTATTTTCTTTATCCAGTGACTGAAACTGACAGCTGTGACATCTAAGAAAGGTTAGTGCAAAAAATGAAACTAAATTAAATCCAGAATGAACAAAATCTGCCTTAAATTACCCAAATTTGTATCGCAAAGTCAGGTTTCTGAGATTCCAAATACTGAGGGAAGTTTAGGAGAATTTGTTTAAAAATAACTCCCATTTGCTAGACCTAAAGATTCAAATCCTTTCTGATAAAGCACAAGCCAGCTGTCTGTCATTTTAAACTGCTGCATGTAGTAACCTTTTCGAACTGCAGAAGGGACATGTTTTTTTTCTACTCAGCGAAGCCAGGGAGTGCAGACCCTCCTCACGTAATTACCCAGCACACACTTAAATACCAACTGCCATCCCCTCGCCACTCCAGCATTAGCTGCGGTGGCTATCTACCGCAGCATCCATTTCTCTCTAATTCATCATCGTCAGCTTTCTTGCTGACACTCTTCAGAGCTGCCTGGTTGATGAATTGCTCCGTTATTCATCCTATGTTAATCCGAGGCTGACGCAAGAAAACGTTTCTGAAAACACTTAACAGTATTAAAACTCGGCACTACCAAGTGCCCTCGGTGTACATTAAACCTCCCATTTGGAACCAGAATTCCTCATGAATAGTAATGAATAAAATACAGTTACTAAATCAATAGGCACTAGGTTTATGTATCTCATTACCTACAGACAGAGCTTCTGCACAATTGCTTCCTTCCCTGGAAGCTACATCTGAATTATTCGACATTGGAAGTGCCTTGATGCATAGATTTTAACCTCAATTAACCCTGTATTAAGCTGATATGGGGAAGCTTTCCCCCTCCTGCTCCTCCAAGTATCAGTGTACTTCTTAAATAGCACTTCTCTACAAAAAGTTAAAGTTCATTGGTTTATTATCTCAGGAAAGCCAGTTGTACTTCCCGCCCCCAATTTCTTCCAAGGTCAATCAATTTGATCTTTAGATCATGTTTTCTCCACATTTTTTTTTCCCCAAAGGATGAAGTTGGTCCTGTCACCAAAGATTTACTCACGGAGAAAGAACAAAAGAATACTGCAAGAAAATTCAAACTGCAGGGCTAATGTTTACAGAGATTTGTTATGATAACAGCTAACCAGACCTCTCTTCTAAAAGCAACCGCAGTCTCTTAATTTTACACCCAAAAGAGCTATTCTACAATCATTCCTCCTCTCGAGATCTTTTAACGCACAATCTTCCTGATAGAACCTTGGTTAGAATTCATTTCTGATCCCTACACATCATCTGTGCCCAGAGTTTGTTCTAGCTGATTTAGTGCCTGAACACAACGCGACAGAAGTATGAGAAAAGTGGGAACAATAGAATCTGCATGAGGAGTTTTTTCTTCAGGTTGACTCAGAGGCAGTATCAGATCTCCATAAAAGCCACCAGTGATTTAAAGAAGTAGCAATTCCCCTGTAAACTGACCACATATGAGCCTCTCTGACTACGCTTACCTTATAGGCGTGACTACAAGTGAAGCAATTAAACAACTACCAACAACTACAATCATCTAAGGTGTTTCACTTTCTCACTGAGCAGACCAACTCCACAGCAAATCCGTAATACTTCAAACAGCTGGGCCTATTACATCATCTTGACCTTTAACACACAAACCAGTGGTTGGACCACACTCTTCAACAGACCACACCTGTAGTATTTATGCAAAGGTAGTCCGGACAGAGCAGGGCAGGTAATGACAACAGTTTGGTCATATGTTATTTGTTATAGACGTCCAATTTCTGAAGTATTTGTGCAGCTCTAGCTCCTTCAGAAACTGACAACAGTAGGCACAGACAAGCAACACAGCTCAAAAGCAATCAGCAGTGAGTCAGAGAATTTCTGTTCTGCTCCTCTGCATTCCTACAATGAAAGCAAAGCTATTCCACAGCACACACAAGTGGATTTGGCTTGCTCTTCATCTAAAGATTGAAAATTATGCATTAAAGTTCGGTATAATTACTTGCAGGTTATTAGATTAAGCTGCATTAAGAAGAATATTAACTGATTTGCTACCGCTTCCAAGTCTGATAAATAAATGCAAGCATTATGCAACATCAGCTGAATATTTTAGTTGAGCTCTCATTTAAATATATAAACCAGAACATTAAGGCTTTATTAATACTTGCGCTAGACAGATCTGTTGCTTACTTCTTAGGATTACAAGCATATTTCATCTGCTAGAACCTAGCAAAGAAAATATACTGCAGTTAGAATAGGGCATTTCAAACAAGTAATGGTTACAGAGATTTCTAAAACAGTTCTGTAATCTGAATTAGACAAAACAATAAGGTTCATTATTCCCACAGCTGAAGGATTCAAGGAATTCAGCAAGGTCTGGCTTCCATCTAGTGTCAGCTTGTCTGAAAATAGACACGCGCCTCAAATTCAGAACGGACCAGATGCACAATCAGTTGACAGCAATTAAGAGTTTCAGACTTTAATGTAAACGTTTAAGCAAAGGTACTTCCCCCCCCAAAAGGCTCTGCTCTGTATCTTCAGTATTAAGCCACCTCAGCCACTGCACCAACACAACAGCTAAGAGATCACATATAAAACCAGACTCAAAAAACCCATTCTGGGACTGATCCAGAACATCAGCTGACTTTCTGAGCCTTTCTGAGCCAGAAACTGATCCACCAGGTAAGAGAATAAAATAAATGTCTTATTTCCACGCCTGTGCTCTGATCTGAGCAACCAGCCCAATCAATTCTACCTCAGAACTACCAGGGCAGGACTTCTGGACAAAACAATATTTTAACCTCTGACAAACTGGGATTTATTTTCCTTTTCAAATCTAAGTCTCCAAGAAGCATGCACATTTCTAAGGCTTCATACTATTAGGAGTGTGAGCTGCCCCACTGTGAATATGCTATGCTCAGACACCAGTCACTATCACACAAACTGCCCGGTGGTTTATCCTAAGGATGTGCCTGCACAGGCATCACAGGGAAGTTACAAAGTACTGAACACATGCTCTACTACATCCTGCACTGGACACACATCTTCCCTGGGACACAGCAGTAGCAAACAGAAGTACTCAAGTGCAGCTGCCAAACAGTCAAAAGTATCTTTAAAACTCATTTAATAAGATTTACCATGCAGTGTGTGATCCAGACAACTCCTCACCACCAAAAAATCATTAATAACCCCTCACTGCCACTTCCACTCAACACTTTCTGCAGTTAACCGAGAAGCAAAACTTACTGTTTTGACACCAAGCATAAAAATCAATTCTCAAATGAAAAGCTATAGGAAAAAATACTTTCCATTTTTATTCAATATTTTTAAGCATAAGAACATAAGGGAAAAAAAGACAAGCCTCTTAGAATTACCCCACTAAATCCGAGCACTAACACCTACTAAAATAACTGTGGTGTATTGAAAAAGCTGCAACTTCTAGTGCCAGTCCCAGACAGAAGTTTAGCAACACAACTGCCTGAAAATAGAAGCACTTTACTCTGCTCCATATTCTCGTTCTCAGACACCCAAACGGACTGCAATAGGCGCCTTTCAAACGGAAACAAGAGCAACACTGCTCTTGAAGCTGGGTAAGATTTCTCCTGTAAGAAGTCAAGGCTGTTTTGCTCACTCAAGCATAAATGGCCTCAAAAATCTACAGTTCCGCTCTAACTTCACTTCTATTAAACTTTTCCAAAGAAAAGCAAAAAAACCCAGATATTTGTGTCACTGCACAAGGTAACCCGGGATATATTCTGAAAACAAATCTGAGAAATAGAATGGTGCTTAACTTCCAGCAACACAACTATCTCAGCAGGGCAAAGGCACCTAATGCAGAATAAAAACATTGTATTTGTCACCTGCTTCAGGATTCAAACAGCTCTGACATCCCTCTTACAACGACACAGACATCTCTTGTACAGAACTTTCACTGACCTAACCAACTGCGCTGAGCACAGCCAGATTTAAGAGAATGCCAGTTTTACTGTTCCTGCTGGTTTTATTCAGCAGTCCATTATGAGATTTAAATAAAATGTCAGAATCAACACGAGATTTTCATAGCATACATTTTGATTAAAATCAACACACCGAGAAAATAAAACCACACAGCCTGAATGAGAACTTGTGAGTTATGTTTCAATAAAGACAAGGGTCAGTGAGTGCAGGCATTTCATTACTTCACAGCTTTCCTGGCAAGGCGTTTCCCCCAGCTCCCCCTCTCTGACATTCCATATAAGCAGCTGAATATAAACCAGCAGTCTCTATGGCAGACTCCTGCTGTACTTCAATCAGCCTGAGCTGTCAGGATGGTCTGGTAATTAACATTAACACACGTCGATCCTGGCAGCCATGGAATATATACCACATCAGCATCTAATAATACACCTAATTAATAGGTTATCTGCATCAGCATGCCTTCTCCATAAAAGAGAGCATTTTAAAGTTACAGAAAGTAACTGAAGGCGATTCAAACACACTTGCTTCTCTACGAAATTCAAATCACTGTAAGGATCTCATTCCTAATTGTACGGTGTAAGTCAGATGAAGAAACTTTTAGTTCAAGAAGGACTGAAGCAATCCAGTGAAAAAAGTTACAGAACTACAGAGGTAACTATTCATTTCATGTCCAGCCTTCTCTTCACATGCACTCAAGCTACATTTTCATAATTAAGCTGTACTGAGTGCTCTCAAATTCTATCAAGCGTTTCTCAGTTTTCGGTGGTTTGGGGATTTTCCCACTTTAATATTAACCAGCATACCTTCAGTTTTCCCTTGGTGTGTTACGAAAGCATCATGCGCCACTCCCTCATCTAATTGGCACTTGGTCGTTTGTTTCTAACCATAGCAAAAACTTTTCTACAACACTGGTTACTTGAGAAACTATTGCAGACATTTTTCTGAGGAAAACACAACTCAATCTCAACCTTAAGCAACAAGTAACCTTAACTAAGAATTACACACTATTCAGACAGCAGCTCTGGTACAGAACTAAGTCCACTATGGTTGCTCTTCACAGAATGGTTTGGGGTGGACAGGACCTTCAAGATCATCCAGTTCCAAGCTCCCTGCCATGAGCAGAGACACCCCCCACCAGACCAGGGTGCTCAAGGCCCCAGCCAGTCTGGCCTTGAACACTGCCAGGGAGCTGGGGGGCAGTCACAAGCTCCCTGGGCAACCTGGTCCAGTGTGTCAGCACCCTGATCGTGAAGAATTTCCTCCTGACATCCAGTCTAGACCTCCCCTCCGTCAGCTTCAAACCATTACCCCTGGTCTTACTTACAGACAATTACTGGTAAGCAGCAGCGTACAAACGGCTTTCAAAGTATAGGATAAAATAACTGCTTTGCTAACTTAAATTTTCTAAGTCAAAACTACACTCCTCTCTTTGCATTTCACACCAGGTGACTGCAATCCTATAGATATTGGAGATACAGCTCTAAACTAATGTTATTTTTAAAAGAACTGGACTGCTGCGGTGCAGGAGGCAGGATTTTTGAATATTTTCCCCGAGCTAAAAAAAAATAAACATTTTCTGAAGTGAAATAGAGCTTTTGTTTTAAAGCTGTAAGAGGCTGCCAAGGAATACACAAAAAATACACACGAAGAAACTACCTCACACCGCTGAGCAGCCCTTGCAAAGTTTTTGAAGACATTTTACAACCTCGTGAATTGTGAGACAATCACCTAAAAAATGCCTCAGATGACTGTCTCAAGATTTAAAGATTAAAGAATTAAACTCAAAAGAGCTCTATTGATAAACAGCTCATAAACACCACTCCATTCTCTCACATGTTACACAAGTGTCACATTAAAACTCCAGGTTTAAAAGCCAGGCTGAGATTCTCTGAGCGAACACCCATCAGAAGACTTTACGCTAAAGGACGCTCATTTCCTAACCACGTTAATTAACAGGCATAGCTCGTAATGAAATAATGGGGGTTACTGCAAGATCCCATACAACTGAGGAGCAGCACGCTACTGTAGCCAATGCCCCTTCATAAAATCTGACAAGTCAGCAAATCCGAGCTAAGCAAAGGCAACATTGACATAAACACAAACAATAGGGTCATGTACAAAGTAACCAGGTAACTTCCTCGGGGGGAACTTATTTGCAACACCAGAGCTCGGTCCTAACTCACGCAGACACTTCGGTTGAGGCAGCAGCTCTGTGCTCTGCGAGTTCAGAGTGCTCTTTGCTCAGCGAGCAAAGAAAACTCAGCAAGATTACCGTCTTTAATCCCTACCTAGGTGTTTTTACTGGTTGTAATTGCTAGTCAGGAAGAGGCAGCCTACTAAACCAAAACTGGATGTATCTTGCAAAGCTAGATGCATAGCTTAATTTACATTTAGGAGTAGATACACTGTTAAGTCACTTTCAACACAAGTTTGACAGGAAGAGCAAAGTAGTTTGAGGCGTAGCTGGTTGAGGTGTAGCTTACAGAGCTAGATTCCTGATACAGCCTGCATCAATCCCCTTTTGTGAGGGTTCAGGCCACAGGTTTGATCACTTACAGCTTCAAAGACAATGAAATGTTAGTGTAAAAATTACACTGCTCATATCTCAGTTAATACTTGAGGCATATTTGTTCACACCGCTAAGAGAATCAAACCAAAGTGGCCTACTTATTTCAGTGGGTCAGCCTGCAACTGCAGAGTTTCAAATATCTACTTAATTTAAAAATAGTGCCAGAAAAAAAAGCCGAACTTGATGCATTTTCCACAAAGAGGGCCATTCAATATACAAGTCCGAACAAAAAATAAATCCACGTTAGTGTCATAGCAGTCGGTATCTGAGTAGAAAAAAAAAACCAGGTCACATTTGATGGTGCAAACAATGACAGGAAATACAGCCTATTCCACATTCAGGAAGAGCCCTCTTCCCACAGGTTTGCACGAGTCTGATAAAAACAATCCAGCTTCCTAGTTATTATGATGTGCACTTTAAACATCCTTGCTAACCCACAAAAGCCTTATTTACACACACGAGGTTGAAAGCAAACACACACCAAAATACCTGTAACCTAAACAAAAATGACTCTCGTATTTTATTATAAAGGTAGTTTTCAAAAGCAGACAGAAGCCTACTCCCGCTTGCATTTAAGCTGATCTTCAAAACCACATGCCATAAGGCAGAGACCAAGTTAAGCACTAAAATCTTCAAACACTAGGACAGAGCTCAGAAGTGAAACTGTGCTTTAGATAACACACAGCACTGAAACAGACACACACACCACCAAAAAAGCACCTGGATATTCCAACACCTGAACAAATCAGAAATACTACCCCCATCCAAACCCACGGGTCTGCTTCTATCTCTCGTTAAACACAAGCAGAGGTAGTAACGGCAACACAAGCGCACTGGAGTTTTGTTCTCTAGATGCTGGCATGCAGAACTAAATAAATAACCCCTAACACTCCAGCAGAGAAAACAATTCCATGTTTTATTTGTTTGACTCCTCGGGGTTGTGACTAGTTCTTCAATCTAATCAACACAAAATAAAAAGACAAAGGCTGATCATAATATTATTCTTCTCAAGCATAAACACAACCTTCAGGAAAACGGTTGTACAGTAACTAAAAGAGAAAACCCCACCTACCTAAGGCACAAAACAATGAACTAGAGGCAGCAAAGCAAACTGCAGGGGGGAGGAGGCAGAGTGGGAATGTCAACACTTAAATATATAATAGAAAAATAAAGTTAAACTAAATGTATAAGTGCTTGCTCCTAATATTTTGTATTCTCAAATAAGCCACAAAACTACTGACGCAACTGTTAAACACTAGGCTGATAAACAAGTGTTCTGCATCTCACACAGCAACCTATCTAGCAATCTTACAGCAAACCTATGATTTGCCACTGTTAAACCCTTCTGGAGGAAGTCAGGGCAGCAAGACACATAACACACCGCCACTTTAGTAGTCAGTTTCACAGAACAAGTTATTCCAACTTCTCATCACTATTTAGTAGCCCACCTACGTACTACTCCGTGTAAGCGTACAATATATCCAAGTCCACGCAAATATCCTGAGCAGATCCACGAGTGTTTTATAGCTCTTTGGCATCTTCTAACAGATTTGATTACTTCACTACTCAAGAAGCCAGGACTGGTGCTGAGAGGCCTCAGAAAAAGAAATCACTGGCGCCCCTTAGTGTTGGGATGTTGAAGGCTCGGAGCAATTGACTGGATTTGCATGAAACGTGGTTGGTTTTTTTTTTAACCCAACATTCCAAAAAGTTTTCGGCCTCCACAATACTTCCACCAAATTGCCAACGTAAACAGGAAAAGCAGAAGAGTTTAAAGGGGTAGCAGACTTCTTCCTGCAGAGTATTTAGAAACACAGATTGCATTTCTTTTTCCCCTAAAAGAAAAATAAATGTGTGACCAAGAGCTCCACCACAATCAAACTTTTTCAGCACAAGTTTCCAAAGTCCTCGTTCCGGAATTCCAGTACTTGATAAAACAGATTTCCAAAGCTTTCAACATTTAAAAATATCTCAGAAAACGTATGAAGTCTGAATATTCCTTTCTCCATGTCTTTATCACATGAGGAAATGTTTTTCTTTCTTTTGTTCTCTCTGGTAAAAAGTTTTGGGCCTCCTCTGGTCAAATAAATTCAGTTGAAGATGTTTAGGAATTTAAAAATCCAACACCAAGCCTGCTGAAGGCTCATTTGTGCTAAAAAGAAGTCATCCGTCAACTTCATTCTCGATGTTTATTATGAACCTACCTATTCCAAAGAGGTAGTTTGCTGCAGTGACCAAGGACTAAGTTTGAAATAGTTTTACTTTTCACATCCTTATTTGCTCCAATATAAGTTCAAACTTCACCACGAGTCTTGAAAATAGGATATCCCACAGTCCACGTTTCAGTATTCTTCACCAGTTTGGATTTCCTTCGCTCCTCTATCACTTCAGAAGGTAGCGTTTTCTCGATGGGCTATTTTTTGTTGCGCTACAGTCACTATCTCATTTTTACAGTCTTGGCACAGGGTGGGGAGTTGTCCTACCAAATATAACCAGCTCTTTCATCTTCTGAGGTCAACAACTTCCCAAACTTCTTTTACCGAGGAAGAATACGCCCGCAAACAAGAATCCTAAGTGGAAATCTCAAGATTCAGTATCTCAAGCTAAGAATCCCCAACAAGTTGAAACTCTGTGAATTCTTATTTCTCGTATTCTAAAACAACGCTACCAAACACAACTAAACAAACACGTCTAACTCTCTATAAAGCCTGCAATGGAGGTGGTAAGGAAGGAAATGCTTCCAGCAAAAAAGCCAAAGCTATGAATCCAAGCATAAAGTGAATTTGAAACAGTAAGAACAAGTGTATCATCTCATTTTTAAAACGGTGGATCTGCTAGTGTAGTGGGAAGAAGGATGGGGTGCATTAAGTTTCTACCACGTACTTTCCAGGTTGTTTTTTTTCTTTATACAACCCGGTTATTCTTTATTTTTTTTTTTTAAAAATCTCACCTTAAAGGGAGCTATTTAAAAAGTAAATAAAAAAAAAAGGGGGGGGGGGGCAGGGAGGATAATCCCCAGGAGCAGCTCTGAAGCAAGAGCAGGGTGAGGGGCTAGGGATGGCAGTGGACGACGTGTGGCAGGAGAAAATGAGGCAATTTCCTATTTTATTTTTAATTATTTTTATGTCCTTCCACTAAAGTCACACGTAGGAGCCTCTCAAGTGAAGTTTCTTTAAAAGGTAAGGACGGTCAAAGGAAGGATTCGCTCGTTTCTCTTGTGATATAGGAAAAATTATAATTAGTTTGTGGCCAGTTTGGGGTGGGGTAGAGCCGGAGAAAGACCAGCCCCCTCCCGTCTTAGTCATTCAAGTTCAAGCAGCTTCCAAGAAGAAGCCGAATCTCGAAA
>VZRI01003632.1:0-14623 GCA_013397515.1 Upupa epops | reverse complement strand
ACAGCAAGGCACCAGCAATCCATCTTGGATTGCGTAGATGACAACTTCTTCCTCCCAATGGTGGAGGAACCAACAAGAAAAGGTGCTATGCTGGACCTTGTTCTCACCAACAGGGAAGGGCTGGTGACCAGTGTGAGGCTCAGGGACAGCCTTGCCTGCAGTGACCATGATGCGGTTGCGTTTAAGATCCTCAGGGCAACCAGGAGGAAGTGTTCTAAACTTACGACCCTGAACTTTAAGCGTGCAGACTTTGATCGCTTTAGGGATCTGCTGGCCGAAGTATCATGAAATAAAGCCACTGAGGAAAGAGGGGCCCAGGACAGCTGGTTGGTATTCCAGGAACACCTCCTTTGTGTCCAGGAGCAATGTACACCAACAAAGAGGAAAGCAGGAAAGAATGCTAGGAGACCCTCCTCGCTGAGCAAGGAGCTCCTGGACACAAGGAGTGGAAGGGAGGACAGCTAGAATGGGGATATATAAGGAAGCTGCCTGAACAGCTAGAGACCTGGTTAGGAAAGCCAAGGCAGAGTTTTAAGTTGAACCTAGCCAGGGAGGTCAAAGGGACCACCAAGGTTTCTACAGGTATATTTATGGTAAAAAGAAGACTAGGGAAGGTGTAGGCCCCCTCAGAAAGGAAGTAAGTGATGTGGTCACAAGTGACGTGGAAAAGTGACTTTTTTACCTCGGTCTTCTCTGCAAAGGCCTCCAGACACACTCTTGGAGTCATGGAAGATAACAGCAGGAACTGAAAGGAACAACCACCCATTGTAAGTGAAGACCAGGTTCGTGATCAGCTGAAGAAACTGGAAGTGTTCAAGACCATGAGACCCTTGGGATACACCCACGGGTACTGAGAGAACTGGAAGATGAGGTTGCTAAAACAGTCTCTATTATATTCCAAAAGTCACGGCAGTCTGGTGAAGTCCCCACTGTCTGGAAAAGGGGAAACATAACTCCTATTTTCAAAAAGGGTAGGAAGAAGGAGCCAGGGAACTTAAGGCCAGTCAGTCGCACCTATGTCCCCATCAAGATCATGGAGCAGATCCTCCTGGAGGCACTACTGAGACACAAGAATGGTAAAGAGGTGATTTGGTACAATCAGTATGTTTCACCAAGGGCAAATCCTACCTGACAAATCTGGTGGCCTTCTATGAATGGGTCACAACATTAATGGATGAGGGGCAAGCAACAGACATCATTTATCTGGATGTGAGCAAATTTGACACTGTCCTGCAACTCATTCTGGTCTCCAAGCTGGTGGAACATGGGCTTGAGGGGTGGACCACTAGATGAGTAAAGAACCGGCTTGAGACAGTGGCTGTCAATGCGTCCATGTCCACATGGAGGCCAGTGACAAGCAGAGTCCCTCAGGGATCAGTCCTGGGACCAGTCTTGTTCAGTATTGTTGTTGGTGACATGGATGGACGCATTGAGTGCACCCTCAGCAACTCTGCTGACAACATCAAGCTGTGTGGTGCAGCAGACGCGACGGTGGTTAGGGGTACCATCCAGAAGGACCTGGACAGACTGGAGAGGTGGTAACAACCCAACCTCATGGGGTTTAACAAGACTAAGTGTAAGGTTCTGCGTCTCAGTCGAGGCAATACTAAGCACAAACAGAGACTGAGCAGTGACTGGCTGGAGAGTAGCCCTGAGAAGAGGGACTTGGGAGTGTTTATGAATGAAAGCTCAGCATGAGCCAACAGTGTGCACTTGTGGCCCAGAAGGCAAACCGGATCCTGGGCTGCATCAGGAGAAGTGTGGCCAGCAGGTTGAGAGAGGTGATTCTCCCCATCTACTCTGCTCTGGAGAGACCCCACCTGGAGTACTGCATGCAGTTCTGAAGCCCTTATTACAAGAAGGATGTGGACATGCTGGAGCATGGCCAGAGGAGGACCACAAGGATGATCGGAGGGCCAGAGCACCTCTCCTGTGAGGCCAGACTGAGAGAGTTAAGGCTGTTCAGTCTGGAGAAGACGAGGCTTTGAGATGACCTAACTGTGGCCTTCTGGTATCTGACGGGGGCCTATGAGAAAGCTGAGGAGGGTCTTCTTAGGATCTCAGGTACCGACAGGACTAGGGGGAATGGGGCAAAGCTGGAGATGGGTAGATTTAGACTTGATGTGAGGAGGAAGTTCTTCACTGTGAGAGTGGTGTGAGCCTGGGGTGGGTTGCCCAGGGAGGTGGTTGGGCCCTGTCCAAGGAGGTGTTTAAGGCCAGGCTGGATGAGGCTCTAGCCAGCCTGCTCTAGGGTAGAGTGGGAACTGTAGTGCCTTCCAACCATGACCGATCCTGTAACTTCTTCCCAGAGTGGGAGACGGTGCGCTGCAGAGGGCTGCTTTCGGAGTTTGTGGAGTCTCCTTTTCTGGAGACGTTTTAAACCCGCCTGGACCTGGTTGTGGTGTCCTGCTGGGGCAGGGGGATTGGACTAGATGACCTTTCAAGGTCCCTTCCGTTCCCTTATGATTCTATGACTCTATGATTCCATGATCTTTCAAGGTCCCTTCCGGTCCCTAATGGTTCTATAATGCTACGATTTCTGTACTAACTTACGTCATTTCTGTACTCTCTGAGTGCAGCGCTTAGTAACATTAGTAAATTTGATTTCTTTTTGTAGACTTATGGTGTATATCTGCTTAACTCAGACCAAGCAAATCCGCGAAGCTGAGTCTGTGATTGATACAGAATGGAGTGAAACTTCTCTGAATTTTGTCTAACCTTTCTAGACTTTTGCTAATCAGGAACAGTCAGAGTCTGTTCTAGCCAGCTTCAGCAAATCACTTACACTAACTTATTTCTATCCTGACCTCATTTCTTGCAAATATTTGTTATGTACCTTGTTAATCTCATAGGTTCATTATGCCATCAACATTTTTGTAATAAGGCATCTCCTTTGCACCGTAATTTTTACATCTCTTCTGGAAAGGCATAATATACCCAAGAGCTACACAGGAGATTTCAGATTTGTTACAGCTGACTTTTTCTTCTTTCAAGTGCAGATTCATACTGCAGGCATTTTCATACAATATTCTAATCAAAAGCAGCATGAAGTCAGGAATCTATGATAGAACTCTTTATAAAAGCAAACTAGACTGAGTTTCACATGATCACCTTTGGTATGGAACTTTGATCATATTTCAGTTTAACTCTTCTTGATATTAACTGGGAAGCCTGAACAAGCTGGTAGATACTAAGATTGTATGCATGAGGAGATACGGATTCTCTGATTGTAGTTGCTGTTGATGAAAGGACAGATACAATGTTACAGTAAAGGCACAAAGTTTTTATGTATGGAGGAGGAAGGAAACAGGAACAAAAACCAAACACCAGCAACAAAGTCACCATCAAAAGTGAATTCAACAGCATTAAAACTTCAGTCTTTGAGGATAACCTAAGCAGAAAAAATACTGCAACAGAAAGCAGAGACTGTAATGTACTGAAAAAAATTGTCATTGCTGATGATTTTTGCCATTTGTTATCCCTTGCCTTATTCAATTAATTCAATTGTTACAAATATGCAATTCATGACAACTGTGTCACCTGAAGGAATTAGATAAGGACTGTGAATAAACCTACATCATCTACAATCAAGATCATACAGACCATGGTAAGGGAAAAAAGCTGGTAAGGGAAAGATGCCGGGGTGCAGGGGGTACAGAAGGCTATTGGTTGTGGTTCTATGTCCTTTAAACCTTTTCTTTAAATTGTCTGTTAATAAATTCCTTATCTTCATAACAACATCTCTGGTTTTCTGCAGTTTTGACCCTGAGAGAATCTAACTGGCACAAATTAATCAAAACGAGGACAGATCATTATGGCCCACAGTAATGTATTCGGAAGAAGGCCATAGTGCTGCTGGAGAGAAAGAAGTATAGTCTCATCAAACTTCATTAAAAATTGTTTTCAAGTGCAGTAAGAGACATCACTTGGATGCAAAACTAAATAATAGACATATTGCAAACGTACTTTTTGTACTTTATGAATAGGAAAATCCATGACTCGTAACAAAACACTTAATAGGAAAAGGTACTGATGATGCTTCCTTGGGTGTAAAGAAGTACCTAGACTTTACTTTCTATAACTTAATAATTCTAGTCACTTTTCCTTTTTTTGGAGGATAAGGCAGAGGTAATTAATGCCTCCTTGGCCTCTCTCTTCAACAACAGAGTAGAGTGTCCTCAGGATGGCTACTTACCTAAACAGCTAGATTGGGAGAGGGTACAGTGTAGTTCCTCTGTTATCCAAGAGGTACTAGTTAGAGACCTGCTACTCCGTTTGGATGCCCACGGGTCCATGGGACCAGATGGGATTCAACCCAGAGTGATGAGAAAGCTGGCAGATGAGCTTGCTAAACCGCTCTACATAATTTATCAGAAGTCGTGGGTCACAGGTGAGGTCCCAGATGATTGGAAGTTGGTGAATGTGACCCCCATACACAAGAGGGTCAGAAGGATGATCCAGGTAACTATAGACCTGTTAGCCCCACCTCAGTTCCGGGAAAAGTTATGGAACGGTTAGTGCTGAGTGTTATCATGCAACAACTGCGTGACGGCCAAGAGATTACGCCCAGTCAACAAGGGTTTAGGCTGGATAGGTCTTGCCTGACTAACGTGATCTCCTTTTATAATCAAGTAACTCGACTGGTGGATGAGAGGACGGCTGCGGATGTAGTATGCCTGAATTTCAGTAAAGCATTCAACACAGTCTCCCATGATATACTCCTGGTGAAGATGGCAGCAATGGCCTTTGACAGGACTATGCTGCGTCAGGAACTGGTTGGATGGATGAGACCAGAGAGTGGTAGTAAATGGTGTCGCATCTAGTTGGTGACCCGTTACTAGTGGTGTCCCCCAAGGGTCGGTGTTAGGTCTGGTCTTGTTTAACATTTTCATTGATGATATTGACGATGGGTTGGAATCCATCATGAGCAAATTTGCAGATGACACCAAGCTTGGTACCCATGTTGATCTGTTGGAGGGTAGGAGGGCCATACACAGAGACTTGGGCAGCCTCCAATAGGAGGAGTTTTAACAAGTCTATGTGTCGGGTTGTGCATTTTGGTTATAACAATCCCAGGCAGAACTATAAGGCTGGGAAAGGAGTTCTTAGAGAGTACTCAGGTGGAAAGAGACTTGGGGGTATTGGTGAACAGTAAACTTAGCATGAGTCAGCAATGTGGCATTGTGGCCTGCATCAAGAAAGGTGTGGCCAGCAGGGAGATGGAGGTTATCCTCCCCCTGTATTCAGCACTGGTTAGACCGCACCTGGAATATTGTGTTCAGTTCTGGGCCCCTGAGTTATAGAAAGATGTTGAGGTGCTGGAACGAGTCCAGAGCAGGGCAACTAGAATGGTAAAGGGGCTGGAAGGTTAGTCCTATGAGGAGAGGCTGATAGAGCTGGGTTTGTTTAGCCTGGAAAAGAGGAGGCTCAGGGGTGACCTTATCACTGTCTGTAACTATCTCAAAGGTGCTTGTAGTCAGGCCGGGGTCAGTCTATTCTCCCTGGACACTGGAGACAGGACAAGGGGTCATAGTCTTAAGCTCCATTGGAGGAGGTTTAGACTTGACATAAGGAAAAGGTTTTTCACTGAAAGAGTGATCTGGTTTTGGAACGGGCTGTCCACGGAGGTGGTCAAGTCACTGTCCCTGGAGGTGTTCAAGGTTAGTCTGGATGAAGTGCTGAGTGGCATGATCTCAAAAAAGCTGTCCTAGAGCAGTGAGTTGACCTGTTGCCTCTTCCTGCCAATTTCTTCATTCACGATTGCCATTGAAAGGATAGAGGAGAACATAACTTAGGCTCCTGATCCCTTAAGCACCTGCCCCAAAGCTCTGAAGTCTGTTTTAATTGATTGTATGCCTTGCTTAGCATACAGACTGTAGTGACAGATGTTAGTGTTTAGCAAGATAATCTTGATGCAAAAAGAGGTTTAGTAACTTCCATACTTCAATTTTCTAGTGTGTAAGTGGTCAGTGGGACACCTTTGTTGAGCAGAACTGTGTTACAGGGCGAACCAAATGCTTCATTAAAGCATTCAATGCCAAATACCAAAAGGTATTTGCTGTGAACATATACTACAGCCAATTACAGGAGACAGGACAGGAATCTAGATGGGAACAAGAAAGACGGCTGAATGACAGAAATCTAAAGCCTCCAAAGAGTCATTACATAACAACAACAGAAACTGGACAATTCTCCATCAATTCTGCTAAAGTTTAAACTGTGATTATTTTCTCTGAATATTTTCACTGCATCTATACTTTTGTTATTTAGCTATCATAACTGGAACAATGTACTTCTTCAAATTCCAGTGTTCATTTTATTTGAAAGTGCTAGATACACATGAATAAAAGTCACTCATGTTTGAACATGTCTTACTACACTTAGATCCACAGTATTTCAAACCCACCATATTGTAAACAATGAAATTAGCCTGTTAGACATGGAGTATTGAAGTAGCAAAGTTTAAAATCACTGAAACCATTGCTTTCCACAAAAAAACTGTTTTTACAAGCAGTTTCACCAGTTTCTCACAGTCAGTGTACATACACTAGAAGTTTACTGTAGCAGCATAATTCACTACTTTCTGGAGTTAATTTGTAGTCATTTAAAAATACATTGACATGTTTTCTATTTTAATTGCACAGTAAACATCCACTTACTCAGAACAATTATGTAAACATGTCTAGGTTTCAGTTTAAATCCACACTTTATATTTTGTTGCTGTAGGTTAGGGATAGGCAGTGATGTGCACAAGAGAATAAAGTAAGTGTTAACAGACAAAAATCCTCTGATTTGCTATTATTGTACCTTCCAAAAAGCACATCACTTCAGCACAGGGACAGGGTTATTTATCTATGAAAGTTCAAGAAGGCAAAAAAATAACAGGCCACATACAATGCAGCAATGAATACAGACTGGGTCACCAACAGGATGGTAAACTTCCACAATACGCCACACAATACTCCAGCTATTTAGTAAGTACATGTATAACTTTCACTATAACAGTTATCACTTGAAGTCAGTGGTGCTTAATTGCCTTACTAGACTTAAATCAAACATATAAAATACCATGCTTCAGAAATACCCAGATCTTAACAGAAAGAGCAATATACTTCTTAATTCAAAAGCCTCTAGATAGCCAAATACAGTTAAAACATTACCTGGATCATTATGTGAGTGAGGCACAACAAAAACTTGAAGTGGTTTACTGTCCCATTCATTTTCATTGTATGTGATATCAAATCCTTGTTTCCACACACCACCATCTGGATTATCAAAAGGAAGAATGTCATAAACATCCAACATCTAAAAAAGGGTAAAAGATATACAGAATATTAATTCACAAAATCAGTTCTGCTATTAAAAAATAAAGCTGTTTTTATTAAAAATGCATCAGCTTCTTCATTACACAGAAGGAGCTGAAGTGTCACATGAACAGAAAACTGACAAGTGAGAGCTATGTTTCAAGTTACACTAGGATATCAAAGGCACAGCTGGCAGGAAGAGGAATGTTTAGAAGGCCCCATTCTGAAGAAACAGAAATTGACTACATGAACAGTAGGACAAGATGCAAAAATTATGACAGCTCATAATGGCAACAGGGATAGAAAGGAAGAGAGTGGATTACACAGAATAAAACCATGCACTAACAGGGCAATGCAGAACGTCAAGACAAACTATGCAAATAGCAGCAAGGGATGACTACAGAAGATTTAAGCAAAAGTTAAATTCATAAAGTGGAACTGACAAACTATGAAGGAAAGATGCTCACAACTACAGCCAGCTGTTATAACAAAGTTACTTATATATTTACTGTTGTCCAGTACACTGGACATATTTCACCTGTCAGTGCAAATTAAGAAGGTTACGGGTAAATAAAGCAACTCTAGAGCAACTAAGAAATTCCAATGAAATTCAGCTATACCAGATAGCTTCACAAAGAATCTTCTAATATAACTTCAATCAAAGTTATCATATCCATCTTCATTGGTTTGGGGTTTAGGGATTTCTTCTTTTAATGCTTTGGAGTCCTCTTAGGAAATAAGACAAACTACTAGCTGGACAAACCTTTGCTGGAACTATAAGTTAAAAACAATTTACACTAAACTTAGGCTTAGTTCTAAACCCATCTTAGAATATAAGTGTACACCTGATAAACTTTGTTCACAAAGATTTTACACTTCCACAAACACAACCAACAGGAATCATTTACTAAATGACTAACACAAGAATTAAAACTTTCCACGGTAAGATGGTGTCTGCCCTAGTAGGAAATTTTCTCTAAGGTTTAGTTGACATTGGCTGTCAGTCCCATACCTCACCCACTCCCACTCGCTCCAAAATAGCACAGGGAGAAATAATAAAAGATTACAACAAAAGATTAAAAGATAAAGACAAGGACACCACTTATCAATTACCATCTCAGTCAAAACAGATTCAACTTGAGGAACACTAACACTTAAAACAGAGTTGGATAGTGAGAAACAAAGACAATACATCTGTTCTTCCCACACCTCTTAACAGTTTAGTTCAACTTCACTCCTTTGTTCCTAAACCCTCTATGTTCCCCTATCCCAAGTGGTGCAGGAATACACGGGTTTGTAGTCAGTCCATGTTTTTTCTCTGTCACTCTGTCTTGAAGTGTCACTCAATGAAGTCTTCCAGGAACACCTGTAGATCAGAGTTCCTCCTGAAAATACCTACCTGCTGCAGCAGGGCAGTAGGTTTCACAGTGTTTTTTATTTCCATTATTTTTTTCTTGTATCTGACAGCCAGGTAGCATCTTCCCCTTTTCTCAAAAACCCATTCTCACAGGAATACCATCACCTTTGCTGATGGAGGGGTTAGGTCTCCCCTGCAGAGGATCTGGCTGGAACAGCTGTGTCCAGCATTGGGCAGTGCTGGCTTCTCCTCAGATAGACCATCCTGGGAATATCCTACTGCCCACATCTCAGCAATTTTACCTAGTACATTCCACCCTCACCTCTATGAAATACGTATTTAAGAAAATATTTTAAATATATATTCATTAAACACCTTTCACAAACTGCACTTGAAGCTATCATTTTTCATATTGACCCACTAAAAGCAAAATGACAGAACAAAAGTGAAAATGTGGAAGTTTTACAAACAGGACAAAACTCCATCTCTTGTCTTTTCACCAAACTGTAACCTGTCCTGGGTCTAAAATGAAGGTCTGGATCAATCCTGGGTTGATGCCTGCAATTGAAGCACGCTAACCACCTCCTGCGGAGAATTCAACAGACAGTTAAGCAGTTTTGTTAAAAAGAAATAAACTATTCAACCCACAATCAAGAAAAAAGGAAAAATATCCAAGTAAGTAAAAACAAAACCAAAACAACAAAAAAACCTGTCATAATGCCATTACACACACTCTGAGGAAAATGGTAGACAACTGACATACAAGTCTTTGGCTCCAGACGAAAGCCCTGGGAAAAAGAACATACACTCTAACCAGAGGGGAATGCAGCCAACTCCTTCGCATCCTTAGGACTCAGGAGGACTCCTGAAGCGCTCTCACGTCATGACATTTGTGGAAAAGTCCCTTTTCCAACCATTCACTTGGTGCAGCCTGCAGAAGTTGTGTTCTCCTGTACATCTTGGACCATGCATCAACTACTTCTCTCACACCTCAAGGATTCTTCAAAATATGACTATGGCCAGCAGATCACAGGCATGACCTTCAAGGCTACAGCAGTACCTCAGATGCGGGAGCATACACTTCAGAACCCCAGTTACTTTGTTATAGGTTTAAGAGACTAGTAGTTCCATCTGCCTTTCTAGCATAAAAAGTTTGGACAAGCAGAAAGGAACCTTTAGATGCCCACCTGGGGCTTCTCTTCTCCTGCTTACTTAAGCATTTCCCAGTTCCTCAGTGGCAAAGCTGAGATACAGAATTGGCATCAGCTTCACAGCAGAGATAAAGGCAACATGGTGCTGGTCTCATGGGACAACATGCATGGTGAGAACAAAGGCAACACAGAGCTGATTATGTGGGGCTATGCCTGTTGTGGCCAACAAGGAATGGCTGACAGGCCCCTCCAGGGCTCTCTTTCTCCTTTCTCTCTCTCTCTTCACCCTTCTTTCTAAGTGTTACAGCCCAAGGAAATGGTTAAAACCTCACCACCTCCTATAGCATCTTCAAAGGTTATCAAGTTGCAAGGAGTCAGCAAGGGTGGTGGGCAGCAGCTCTGTGCTTCAGTGTCTCCTTGTTGGGTGGAACCAGGCTAAAGACCCAGTTTAACTGTTCTCAAATTGTGCACCACATCTCCAGCAGCAGAGCTATTCCAGGGAATGGCAGTTGTTCGCAGCAGCAGTTCAGGTGGGGCTGTGCCTAGCTGTAGCTCAGTAGTGGCTTGGCAGGAGCTCAGCCTGCTCCCATATTCCAGCTTCTGGGGAAGGGAAGCTAGGCTGGCCACCACAGTGGAACTGCAGCGGCCACTCTGTTGACCTTAGCTTGTTTGGAGTTTTCAGCCAGCCAGGGTCAGACCAAATCCTTAGCTTAAGATACAACCAGAAGTAAGGAGTGTTAGACAAGAATACAGATCACTGCAATACTAGAACTAGCTGGGCCTTAGTTGGCCTTACACTGTGCATGCATTAGATAGTTACAGTCTGTACAAGATCTTCTTGTCACATGTTTCACCAGGAATGCTTTCACATTTAGGAAATGCTATTTAATGGAAAATGTAGATGCAATACTTGCAGATGCATACATTCTGTACAGTTAGCTTGAAAGGACCAAATAAGGTTTACATTGAAATTAGACTAATACCACACTTTCATCAGAAGTTACAATACCTCTATCGCATAGGTCTGACATGTGGAATTTTTGGTGTTTTGATTTTTTTTATAGTGTTTCTCTGCAGAAAAACACATTTTTTCATTATTCTTGCTATGTGTCCCCCCCCATTTCTACCCACCAGGGGCCAAAATGGTGTGGCCAGGGGACAGGGAAAGAGCAGGATGAGCTTCCACATTTTTTTTCTCTCTGGCAGCAGTTTGCCTGTTCAGAATGGTGGCATCGCCCGTGTGCCAGCCCCATCCATCAGGCCAATAGCTGGCTGCTCACCCCCCAGCCCCAGCTCCCACACAAGCAGTAGCAGCAGCCCTAGTTGTCACCCTGCTGGGTGCATGGGTGAGGAACATGGGCCCCATCTTTGTGAGCCTGCTGAAATAGCAATGGAAATGCCATGGCAGCCACCAGAACCACTTTGCCATGGAAGCCACTGGAATGCAGAGCGGCTGAGCCACCCTGGTGATTAATCACCGTGGTGATTATTGCAAGCTGATCGCTTTTGAAGAGACCAAAATCTGCAGAGCTCAGATTTCCCTCTTGGAACTATGACCATTTGGGAGGGGGAGAAAGTGTGACTGGACCCTGGAGGAAGGGTCCTGAAAATGCAGCAACCATGTTTGTTTTTGCCACAAGGGGCAGTCCCATGTGACCAGCACCATTTTTTTTTCTTCCATGGGTGCAGCCACATGATAGGTGCCATGTTGGTTTTGTTTCTGTCATGGACTGAGAAGCTGTGTCACAGCTTGCCCACTGAGGAACTGAGTAGTAAGTTGAGTAAGCAGGAGAAAAAAGGTGCTGAGAGTGTTTGAGATTTCCTTTGTGCATGGCTAGACTGCATTGTGCTGAAGAAGGAAAAGGGAGCTGTGGATTCTTAAAACTTTCACAAAGGGATAGTGGGGTTTTTGAAGTGCATGTTGTTGCATCAGAGATGCTGAAGCAGCCTGAGGATCACGCTTGTCCAATCAACATCTGCCACGTACACCATGCTGACCCCGAAGGCTTTCAAAGCAAAAAAGGAGAGACATAGAGATTGTGGATGGGTAGAAGAGGGTCTCTTGACAAATGGCACAACTCGTGAAGAAGCCCGAGTGCCAGGGATGGAGGGGTCGTTGTTATTCCCTTTTGGTATGACCATTTTTCCCCAGGGGCTCTCATCTGAAGCTAAAGACCAATATGTTACATTGTCTCTCATTTTCCTCAGAATGGCATTGAGACAGTTTCTGTTTGTTATACTTATTTGGGTATTTTTCCTTTCTTTTTCTTTGGTGTGGGTTCAATAAATCCTTTCTTCTGAGCGAAGATGCTTCATTGCCTGATAAATTCTACACGAGAGCTGGCTGGTGTGCTTACACTGCAGGCGCTAACCAAAGGAACAACCAAGGACATCTTTTCAACCCACAACACTCTAATATGTTGCTTACTCATCTTTTTACACAGTTTAAGCAGTTTATTAAGGTTGGAAGGGGCCTTCAGAGGCCATCAGGACCAACTCTCCTGCTCAAGCAGGATACAGATTACTGAAAATCATAATCACCTTAAAGTCTAAATCTACTAGAGAAAACCTCATCGAGATGGGTCTTAAACATCTCCAGAGAAGTGTTTTAAACACCTCTGTTCCAATATTTAGTGTCCCTTCCTGTAATAAAGTTTTTCCTTTTATTGAGCTGAAACTTCCCGTTGTTCAAGCTTGCATCCATTACCCCTTGCCCTATCTGATGCAACTGGAAAAAAGAATATTAATTTCTTCTTGACATCATACATTAATATACAGTAATTAAATCCTCTTGTAGCCTTCTTTTGTCCAATCTAAGAAGTCCCTTTTTTCTCAGTCTCACTTCATAAGGCACTTGTTCAACCCCCAACCATCCCTGTAGCTCTGTGTTTAACTCTCTGTAATTAATTCTCTATCTCTCTTGAACTGGGGAGACCAGAACTAGACACAGAGGTTCACAGTCTTTCTCCTGCAGTAGAGATTCTTTCACTTCTGAGAAAGTGGGACTTCAAAATTTAATCTTAGATTTAGAATACTAAGAATATTTATAGTATTTCTATAAGACTCCCAGAAAACAGTACAGATCACAAACTTTATTCAGTATTCTCACAGCTTCTGAAACACTCCATTAAAAGAGAGTCCATGAAGTCACAATCATCACCAGAGCAAAACATAAATTCAACTTAAAAATTTGAAGTTAAAAACTCCAATCTCCCCAGTTTATGTCAACCTGTCAAAGTCTAAGTTCCCCCTTTTTGACTGAAGTGTTTATACAACTGGAGACACAAAAAATAATGAAATACAGAATTAGCAATCCAAAGGCAACACTGTACTTGAGAATTTGCTAAATTATGAGTTCTTGAACACTATTTACCTCCCCTTCAAGACCGATTAAAAAAAATCTCTCTCCAAAATGTAAAATCTATTTAAATCAAGACTGTCCACTATTTCCAATTTATTTGTCATAAATTTTGTAACTATTTGAAACTCTGACTCTTTTTTGGGAAAAAAGAGACTCTCAAACATTCCTTTCAAATACCCTGTGATAGTACTAGATAATATATAATACTAGGTTTTGTTTTGAGGTCTTTAAAAACTTTTAAGATTTCAGAGATGTTCGCTCTTAATTACTATTCAATTATAGTCTGTTTAAAAAACAGAAAAAAGAACATTTTTGTATCATATATTAATGCAACAGTCACTTGAACAATTTTATTATATCTTAGACTTGAGTCTGAGCTTAGTACCAAGCTTTCACGAGTAATTAGAAGTTTACAGAAATAAAATCTAAACAGAGCTAAGACCTCAGCAGAATAAGAGAGGAAGATATACTGCTTACCTGTACACCTGAAACATGACTTCCACTTTTTGAAGCAAACAAACAATCCTCAGGATCAACTGCAAGCCAAACTGAAGCAGAAGGAAAGAGTTCAAAGACATGTCCTTGACTGAAGTTTACAGTTGACGGATTTTTTTGACCATCCTTCACTGATTCACTTAGATTGATCACAGAGTCTTGTATGTTTGAAATAATCTCGTTATTTTCAGCCAACAGGCGTTCCAAATGATCTATTTTTTCTTGTAATACTGAAAGCTGACCCTGTAAAAAAAATATTTCTCAGACCAACTCCTGACAGATTTTTTTTAAAAAAGGAGAAACAAACCAGCAAATAATTTCACAATAGTATGTAAACACATACACACAACATCAAATGAAGACAAACTAATAAGAAATTGAATCAATATAAGAAACCTACTTTCAGAGTAAGACAAAAAAACTTACATTTCCCACCACGAACTTTAATCCACAGCTTTAATCAGTGATAGAAACGTATTCTTAAAAGATCACGAAGTTTTAAGTACCTATTATGCAACATCTGGCTTTTTTATGACTCTCACAGTCTAAAAAAATTTCATCTTTTCATTTACCATCACATCAGACCATTAAAAATTAATCCATTTTTAGAAGGCAATCATGATGGGATTAACAGGATTCATACATTTTAGGGTTTTTCTGCACGTGTAAAATAGTAGTTCATTAAATACCACATTGTCTATTTTCACTGAAGTTCAGAAAAATTAACAAAAGGGGTAAAAAGTCACTTAAATGCCTGATCAAGTGATCTTAGAATCATAGATCATCAGGAATCGGAAGGGACCTCAAAAGATCATCCAGTCCAATCTCCCTTCCACATCAGAACACCCCGACAAGGTCTGGGTGGATTTAAAACATCTCCAGAGAAGGAGACTCAACACACACCCCAGCAGCCCTCTGCAGAGCCCCATCATTCTCCCTGGGAAGAAGTTATAAA
>VZRI01003630.1:23925-46210 GCA_013397515.1 Upupa epops | reverse complement strand
GCCTTGGCTTTCCTAGTTCCATCGCTACCTTGTGTCACTAGAGCCTTATAATCACCCTAAGTGGCCATCCTCTCCTTCCATGACCATGATTTTCTTCTTCCTCTTCAATTTACACAGTAGCTCCCCATTTAACCACACAGGTCTTCTAGCTCCCTTTCTTGACTTTTTTCCTGTTGGGATGCACTTGTGCTGTGCTTCAAAGAAGTGGTCTTTGAATGCTGACCAGCTATCATGGGTCCCTTTACCTGTCAGTACCCTGTCCCAAGGGATTTCCCCTAGCAATTGCTTCAAATGGCCAAAATTGGCCCTTCTGAAGTCCAGGGTTGTGATTCTGCTAGGTATTCTGTTTCTACCACATGAGACCTGCACTCCACTATCTCATGGTCACTGCAACCAAGTACTGCTTAGCATCAGGAAAAAAACCATTCTTGTTACATTAAAATGCCTAATGACAATTGCCATGTACATTCAGTCCTTTGTTTTTGCTTCTCTCTGGTTCTGGCAGCAATTCTATGTGACCACAGCATAAGGTTTCATAAAGTTAGTTGTCCTTGAGAGGCATTTTTATTTGCCACAGAAATAACTGGAAGGATAACTTAGTTGTTCAGTAGTGGGCTCTTATCTCCCTCCCCCTCCCTACTCTTTTCATTTAATTTAAAGAAAACAATATAAGAGACTTAACTTTGCTTCTTCCCCTCTCTTTCAGACATGATGAAAATAAGATAAAAACCCTCTGTCAGGTCTGTCACTAAAATTTCAATTTATTTATTATGAAATAACATGGTTTTCCTAAGGGAGTAAGCTATTCAGCTTCTGTCATCATCATATACTAAAAGGGAGGGAGAATTGCCTACTTTTGATCAATAGTTTATTTTGTGCCAATAAATGTGAGGATTACAGAGATTTTTCCTGTATATTATTCAGGAGAACAAATTGTAAACAACTACTGACTGTCTTATACGTACCCTACAGGAACCTCTGTGCACTACTGCTAGTACTGTTAAGAGTATTTCGGGGAGACACCATAAAAATACTGACAACCATTTGAACATCTTTTTTTTCCTTTTCTCGTCTAAAAAAAAAGAAAAAAATTCTCTTTCCCTTGGCTGTATTTTATATTCTGCTTTTTGTTTCCTTATTTCTTATTCATTATTCCCTTCCCCCATCAGAGTTTGTGGGCCTTGCTCTCTCCCTCACTGTGAATGCCATTACCCTAGGGACATCAGGGGAATTTCCAGTTGTAAACAAAAACATAAATCCCTTTGTTTCTCTGCTCCTGCTTTCTTCTCTTCTGTATTTCCCTTTCCCCCGGCTTCATGAGTACTTCTGTATGTTTAGTCACCTGCAGAGTCTACGGGTGGAAGTCATGAAATCAGAAGCAAACAAAACCACTCCTTGCTTTAGCTTAGTCATTAATAGCACCATTAGCTTATTGAACTCCAGGACATACCATGTCACAGTTCACAATTCAAGGTCTCTCAATTGCTCTTGCATTGTTTATATTCTGAGTCAGAGTCTTTCAGATAATTTAGGCTTAATCAGTCTTCTGCAACAAGTCTGACAGTTACTACTTAATCAAATCAAATCTATCAGTCATGCTATGAGACATCTTGAGGCTCCAGAAAAATCACCAGACACTGACTTAGCATTTATTTGCTCATGGGTGTAGAATTATTGTTTGTGCTTCAGCTTGGTGAAAATGCTAAATGACAAGAAAGCTGAGTGACCTGCAGTATCTGTATCCCTCTTGTCAGTCTGGAAACAGGTTGCTAAGAAATATGGGAATGAGGAAATAATTCTGACCTCAAACATCCACAAAGAACCACCTCCTCTGAGTTTGTGTGCTTCACTTTCTTCTGTGACCAGATCAATGCAAACAGAAGAACAAGTACTAGCCATTAAAACTCTAAACAACTGAAAAAATACCCTTATTCCACTGTGTGGCTATGCCACCTGCCATCTGAATGCTTTTGAGAAGTATTTAACAACACTGATTTAATTTATTCATCTGCTCCCTCTTCATCTTTGATGGGGGTGAGAGGAGAAAAGGTAATCTATAGTCAGGATGATGAGTCAGCACGGACACATCATTTGCATAATATAATAATTCCATAAACAAAGATTAAAATCCTCAATAGCCTGATCCTGTGTTCATGCTTGATCTACAAGTCTGTCTTTTGACACTTCAGTCTTGCAGTCGTTAAAGCAAAAACATACTTGGGGAATGGTCTAAGAGTCCATGCTGCAGGGAAGAATTCTGCCCTTTATCTCAGACTTGTTTTTAAGATTTAAGAATATTAAAGGAGGTTCCAATCATTTAGTACAAATGGTTTGGAGTTTTTTTAAATTTAAAAACAAAAAGAAAAACAAGCATAACATTCACCTACCTTACTTTCAAACCCTGTATGACAGACATACCTAAATTCCTCTCCCTAGTCTCTTAGTCCTGCACTAAGCGTCAGGTCTTTGTAAAGCATAGACAGCAGAGAGTTCTGGGGTACTAGACTGACTGTGTCTAAAGTTCTCTCCCACATTCCATCAAAGATATTAAGTGATAACTCCTCACAAATATAAGGGATTTAGCCCCCCCATAATTGTGCATGCTGATGGCACAACTCTTTTCCAATGAGTCTGTCAAGTAATAGCTGCTGTTCAAGAGCTGCTGCATCTTTTTTTTTTCTTTTCTCATAAATCCCCCACTTTTTCATGGACCTGGTCAAGTTGCTTGTCTACAACAGAGCCAGGAGAAATTTAGCCTGTGAGGGTGCTACCTCTAAGCAGAATTTCTGGACTGGGTCTCTGAGCTCTTTTTAGTAGAGAACAAAAGTTAGGGAGGGTGTCTGCTTGGTGTACTCTCTTTAAGGCATCTCTAGATGCATTTTCTTTGCTGCTGTGCACTACAAGTTGTTCTTAGTTTCATGTTCTTTTTGTCCTAGAAAGAATGAAAGCAAAGCAGTGCTTTTTTATCACCTTCAGTCTAATTTGCCTTATCCTCAGTTTCACTTGCTGTAGCTGACAACCACATATTCTAAGCTTTTTATAAAATGCACATCTTCACATTTTTCTGGCAATCTTCACTGTGTTTCTGAAAAATACCCATTTCTATCTCCAGTGACAGAACTAAGAGAGCAGCACTTTCCAAAGAGTAGTATCAGCCTGTGATGGAGTTCACAGCTTTCTTCCAAAATAAGGTTTGCCACATTTGCTTTGACTATGTTTTCCTGTTTAAAAATAGCTTGTTTACCATTATTTGAAGGTGTAGAATGAAGTGCTTTTGAAGTAATTGGTCTATGTGGGAAAAAATGCCATTTAGGAAGCAAACATGGCACTGCCTGTTTATCTGTTCAGAAATAAGGTTACACTTGCTCATTCACACCACCGACCTTGACCCACTGCAAAGTTGTGCAGTTGAGTGTAAGGAATTAAGCTACCTGACCAGCATGTTCCTAACCATGAGAGTATTTATGGCAGTACCAGCCACTTTTGATGGCTAACCCATAACAACAGCAACAGAGTAACCATCACTCTCAATTAATTGCGGTAGCTAACATTTATGGTTCAATTCCATAAGGTTTCAAGCAATGCTGAAAAGTTTCACAACGATCAACTGTGCACATAGCTATTTAGCAATACTTTATTGCAAGTGTATTAAAAAATACTCTTCAGCTGTTTATTGCTTTGAATTAATAAAAGTCATATTTGTTCTAAGTTCCTAGGCATTCTAGGAATACTGTAATCCAGCTTTAGAAGCTGTAATGGTTTGAAAACCAAGGTTTACAGCTTCATTTGTCACAATTCCAGAGACAACTTGGCCCATTAAAATCATGACCATACATGTCACAGTCCAGAACAAGTAGAATGAGATGCTGGAACATGCAATGTGAGCATGTTGTGCTCTGAGTAGCATTAGAAAAACAAATGCTTCTTTGAGAAGGTAATGGCACTAATAAGAGAGAGGCTGCAGACAGAAAAGCATATTTGAGAAAACTGTATAAATATTAAGCATAATAAAGAATACATTGCCTAAATTTTTTTTACATGCCTACACTACTGTGGTATTTTCATAGGCAAATGCCTTTCAAGAATACTTAAATAAAGCTGTATAGAGCAGAAATAAGATCATAAAAATCCATCAATCTCCAACCTTTTTGGGGAAAGTTCCAGTGTAAATGCCATCAGCTCTTTACCAGTTTGCTCTACCTGCCTCGTCACTCCTTATCTTCTGCTCTGCCTTTTCCCATTATTTCTACCTTCTCTCCGAGATCATACCTCCCTAGCCTATGCCTGACCTGCAGACCCAGCCTCTCTGCATCCTCTTGAAGCCTTCACAGCAGTGCTTTAAAACAGAGGCAGGACTATATGGAAAAAAACCCACAAAACCCATGGAGTTTATGCTGAAGCCCTGTCAGTATGGAATAGATATTCTCCTGATGCTTCAACTTGCTTCAGTTTTTTCAGATTGTGTCCCTTTGTAATCTGCTGGTAGCACTGCTTTCCTCTTGAAGGACAGTCATGGTTAAACAGCTCAGATATGAGGTGGGAAGAGCATTTTCCTTTGCTGCATGTCTCAGCTTTAAATCTGGTGCTTCTCACTAGAAGAACTTAGTACTCCTCACTAGGAAGAAAAGATAGGCTAGGTAATCTCTCAATACACTTTCCAGCCATATTTCCATTACTCTATTCTCCTAGAACAGAAGATTCATGATTACCAAAACAGAGAATGAAAAAAAGGAAAAAATCCATGAATTAAGTAGGGTGAAAATTAAGAAGAGGAAAAGAAAGAAAATATAATAAAGACCCATAGTGCCAAAGAAGCAAACATGACTCTTAAAAGTTTACTTTGAATCCTGAAATTTGTAAGTGCTGTGTTTTTTCACCTGCCATTGTTACCTTGGTACATGCAAGTGCTGTCTCTGAATTAACTGCTTGGAAAAGCAAGACCCATTTTTTGTCTTCCAGTGCCTGAAGTGACTGATGTGGATTCAGGTGTTTAATTTCAGGCACACAGACTTGAAAAATGCAAGTGATTAGTTTCAGCGTTAGTTCCCAGATAGATTTACTATAGCTAGACAAAATAAAACACAATCCATCTGCTTTATGTTTCTGTAGGGAGTTAGACAGGTAGGATAAGGTTAGTTTATTGCAAAAACACCTGACTCTGGAACACCTCCCAGGTAAGAGCCATCTTGGCCTTAAATAACACATATACACCCTGGTCTTTCACAGTAACAGGAGGCACTTTTTATTACTTAAGTATCATATATCATATGATATACACACTCATGTATGAGATCCTGGACACAATTAGGTGAAGTTGCAGCCACTGGCTTCCCTTTGAGCAATACTGTGGCTCCAGCCCTTGGTCCCTGATTGTTTAATAGGAAGAGGAGTGGCAGCTATTACTTTTGACTGCATGCCAGGTCTATGTGCTCAGCAAATGAAAGGTGCTGTCCCACTGCCTTTTCCTGTGCCCTGCAGGAGAACATTCTAACTGAGAAGGAGGAGCTCCTGTCTGACCAGCTGCTTACCAATGTGCAAGGAAAGGCTCTAGATGGGGTTAAATGACAACTAGGAAAGCTTATTAGTCTATTTTATAGTGGTATTTTACAGAAAAAACCCAACAAGAGACACAATGAGAAAATAGCAATGACACAGGGAAGAAACACGTTTAACTCCTATCTTTGAAGAGAGCATTCTTTTAACCCTCCTGAGAGAATGCTTGCTTTTTCCATCTGGTTTAATAAAATTGCTCGCAGAGAACTAATTTCTGCTAGGTAAATAGCAACCAGTACATCAATTTCCTGCCAGCAGCTCCAGTTTCAACAGTTTTAGTCTTTCATTCAAATGTGTGAATGCTCTCCTTAAATTGCACATTTAGTGTACCTTGAAAATATGTACTGTCACTCCTGCAATCTCTGAGAAGATTTTGGCTGTGCTGTGGCTTGCATAAAGCAACACTAGAGAGAATCATTCAAGCAGGTAAGAGGAGATGAACACATGCAGGAAGAGTTTAGGAGAATTAAAAAAAGCCTCTGCCTACAATTCTGTGTAGCAAATAAGGCATCCAAAAGCATAAGCTCTAAATCAGCTCATCAAATCCATCTGATTTCTGTCAAAGAAAGGCTAACTTGTGTTAAAAAAATAAATTATCACATAGACTCAAGGGCCTTAAAAAATTAAAGGGTGTCTCTTAAAACAGCCCAACTTGGAAGTCATATACATAGTAATGGATTAATGCAAATCTTCAGAAATTCTACCTTGCCATACAGTTCCTGTAACCTTTCTCTTTGTCTCTGACTGCTCTATTACATTGAAAAGAAGAAACAGGGGTTGTCATTTATTTAACCTAGCTAAGACTTCTCATGTGTAATTCCAGTTTTTCTTTCCCTCCAGCCAAGGAGCTGTGTGATTTAAGTATGTTCTCACCTTCAGCTGCTCTAGGGATTTCAAGTCTCCTCCATGTACTATGCTATGCTGACATTTCACATTCAGCTCTTAGTGGAGCCCAAGAACAAGTTACAAGACAAAATTTCTATTGGTTAAAAGTAAGACTTCAAAAATTCACAGCTAAGGATTTGTTTGGGTTGTTTTCCCCACTAGAAAATGTCTGTGCTGAAATTTCACCTTTACACAGTAGTAGTCAATTTTAGAGAAAATAAGCAGATTCCTCTACAGATATTTTGGTTTTCAAAACTTACTCAAAATATAGTAAAATTTTAAATTTCATTATCACTTTTGTTAAAATTAAGCTATTTAGAATTATGCTGTTTGGGAAGGCATTTCACAAACTTTTTTTCCCTAAAATTCTTCTTTCTTATTTTGCTTTCACACAAAACAGATTTTAAATACATGAAACCTCCTACAAAATGGAAAAAATCCAGGGTTTTTTTCCACTTTCAGAACAAAGACGGTTATTAAAAACATGGGTTATTTACCTGATCTTGCTCTTCTTCTTTAATGTGTAGTATGTATTTGACTATTCACATTAAGGATGCACCAGAATGCAAACCCTAGAAGCCAGAGAATTTCCTACCCTAGCAGCACTGATAGCTTATCTGAGGCCATGGTTCATTAAGCATGGAGACTATGATGCTATTAAAGGGAGTAGCAGTTAAGAAGTGAACATACAATTTGATACATCAACAAGACAAAATACCCAGTGCACATTTTCTCCATCAAGTGATTTTCTACATCTATATTCATATTGTTTCTGATTTCATGTAGTACCACAGAATTTACCTACAGGATGGCAGAGTTCCTAGGAAGAATAAAAATTGAAGATCTGAACATCTGAATCCCCAAAAGCAGCATCACTGTAAAGTTTCAGCAAGAGAACTCCACATAATACAAGAGTGAGTAGAGCTCACATGGTAGCTATGCGTGCATCCTGTAAGCATGCCATCAGTGATACTTCAGTGCTGGCTGAATGACCAGGATGCTCCTTCCAAGAGCTATTTAATCTTTTCCACACAACTGGTCATCCAAGGAGAAATCCTCCATGTCAGAACAGATGGTTCCTCAAACAGTTGGTAACAAACTCAAAAATAGGAGTCTTCCTAGAGTATCTTGCACTGACTTAGTATGAACCAGAAAAAGGACACTTCACATTTCAAGCATGCCAAGAAATCAGGAAGATGTGCAGTTCAAAAAGAAATTAAAAGGCAGGCTGATTAGTACTTTCACTTACAAGAATGTCCAAGTAAGAATTCAGAATTATTTACTAGATTTTAGAATTTGGTAAGAATTCGGAATGATTTCTGAGTCTGATTTTGTCCTTATGAGAAGTTGAAAGGTTTAAGTGAATGCGCAACTAGTGCCTCATTTATTTTTACTTTCACAGCTAATAGGTACCCAGAAAGACATTTTCATGGGTAAAAAATATTACTACAGGTTCAAAGGTTCTTCCCACTAACAACATTAATACTGAGTTCAATATAATTGCAGAAGTTTATTGGATAAGGGAAAAGGGGAAGGCTTACTAAAGCATTCAAATTCTTATCAGTAGTAGATAGGAACAAATTTTAAAACCCATTGCTGGGCAGCAATAGTTGCCAGTTAGTTACCAATCTAATAGAGAAACTTATTTGTTGCAAATTAAATTAGTAACTCTGAATGAATTAGCAGTACCATTCAGTAAAGCATGATTCCTTAGCCACACAGTTTAGTCTTTCTAGTGTATTCTTAAGTGTTGCTAACAAGAGACAATGATTCATAAAAAAATCTTAGTGTATTCTGACCTAGTAGTCTCAAACATCTATGCAGGGAAGTGAAAAAAACTGGTAAGGTTCTAAATTATCTAAACAATCATTTGTGTGCATCAGTAGTAAAGACCTTAGGAAAAGACAAAATGCTTTTTGTCTTTCTCAACAAATGATATTTGCTACTTCTGCAATGGCAGACTGGAGCTGCAGTGCCCTGCCATTCTCGGACAGTATAGTGGCATTAATCTCCCTAGGAAAGACTGCAACAATCATGATCATTAGTGGATGAAAAGCTTCATCTGCAGGAAATACAATGTTGGTAGACATCTGAAAAAGCAGAAAGAAGATACTAACACTTACCAAACTTGTACTGGCAGGCTTTTTTTCCAGTGAGACTATGCATTAGTAATATTGTATTGCAGGACACAGCAAAGGATTTATCTTCAATACAAGATAACAGTAACAGTAATTTAGTGTACAAGTCCCCAAACAGACTCAAGAAGCAACTGAAAAATCAGATTAATCATTTTAATGACCAAAATTTAAAACCCCGATAACTTTTTTCCCATAATATTTATCATTGTATGGAACAAAGGATGGATGATGCATAGATGTGTGGAGAGGAAAAGAGTCAGTTTTTAATTTTCCAAAATGGCTAACTGAGAAGCATTAACACAGTGTCGCAAAAGTACATAAAGATCTCTAAAAGACTGCACTGAAACACTCTTAAGAAAGGTAATATGTAGATAGGAGTCTGACAACAGACACATTCTGGCAGCTGCCACAATCCTAGTCAAAACTCTTGTAATACCTTCATAGCTGACATCATTATATATATGTTGTTGCACATAACATGCCCAAATCATAAAGCAAAAAGCTACAGTCAATAAAGCATTCTTTTTCTTTAAAATGACATGCTACCATTAGCATCAACACTGCCAGTTTTGAATGATGTGTTACCTACTGCTATAGTCACTGCGAGAAAAATGGGAGAGAGAAGAGGATCCCTATGGTTCTGAATCGATCCCATAGTCTGCCCAGGCACACAGAAGGCAATTCTTTTTAGAGAAGAAAATTGATTCAAGTCCTTTGGTTTCTAGTTTCGACTTTGGCATCTGCAACTCCCTTCAGTTGATTTAGAGTCTGAGGTGCTCATGTCTTCAGGAGATGGTTGCATTAGTAATAAGCACCTCTTCAGAGTTAAGAATGACTCCAAATCAGGCTGTCTTTCTACCTCCTCTGTTACATGCTTTTGACAAGAACAAAGGACTGAATCAAACCTAGGTGCCCTTTATAAAATAACAGAACAGCTTCAATACACAGCAGAAATTCAAGGGGGAAAACCCACCTGCTCTGGGCACTTAGGCAGGCAATTCTCTCATGCTGCGACATTAAGCTAGATTGTCAGACATTAACTAATTGTTATAGACATTTATTTCTCAAACACAGCACTACTTAGGAAAACAGAAACAGCAAATACAGAGTACACTAAAAGCAAAGCTGTTATCCTACAGTTCTTAGAACAGTGGGTTTTTTTAATTTCTTATCTTCCCCTAACTTGCTACTAATCACTTAGTGAAAAAGAGCCATTTCTATTTCTTGTGTCTTTCTTTATGGTGCACCCAGTCATGGCTTACAGACACCAGTTAAATAGGCCCATTAGCCAGTGATATCCATAAGCACCTCAAGCTTGTAGGTGAAAATTCTACTTGTCTTCTATGATAGAATTTCCTCCTAGCTTTAGGCCATAAAATGACATGCTGTTTCTGCACTCTTTTCTGCACATACGGTTGCCCAGCACAGAAGTCCTTTATGTAGCTGTACTACTACTGTTCATGAAAAGCCAGGTCCCTTTGCAACAAAAGGCCTCATACTCGGCTGAAAAGGTATCCTGAAAGAGCTCTGTAATTTCTCACCAGTATCCTAGATTCAGGACACCAACTCTCACTGAACCATGAAGGCAGCTTAAAAAACAAACTAGGTTCTGCAAAAAACCCTCTTTGTGTAAAAAAATCCCACCAGAAGGAATGGACTGCTTTTTCTCAACAACATATTTCTTACTCAGGATGCAGTAAGTACTGTTCTGTTCTGTTTTATCCCCATATAAAATATTTTGTTTGAAATCCAGGCATAATAATTAGGAAAAGTGATGCAAAGTAGTCTCCTCCTCCAAGTACCTGCATAAATTACCTTATCTCTTCTATTTTATTGGTGTTTATGTTAGAGAAAATCACTACTGACTCTTAGGCCAGAGATACTGTCATATTACAATACAAAGCATCTATTCCTAAGAGGCAATTTTTAAACCCTATTCATAATACAATTAAGCTATAAATAAACACGAGGGAAAAAACCAAACATTAATTAAATAGGTATTTTCTTTCTCCTTTGGCAAAAGGAGGCTCAAGAATAAAAGGCCCTGTAACAGTCAGATGTTCATAGATGCAAGGCATAGACCTGTTTGTGCACTAGATCACACTCCAAGCTTAGCTTTTAGGCCTCCATAAAGATTGCGTTCTCTTTGCCAGGCAGTGCTTTGATATGCTTATCGTGCATTTAAAGCTATTTATGGATAGGTATATAATCCTGTCTAAACTGATTACCAAAAAAAATCAAATCAATCCACTGGCATTTACAGTATTAAATCAAATACTCTTTAGTAATAATTTCTGGAATGCCAAACCTACCATCTACAATCTTAGCTGGGAAAAAAGGCTTAGGTATAATCCCAGAGAAGTTATCTTTGTCTCTCAATTTTGTGAATTTAACATTCAACCATTTTCTAGCAGATGACTGTGTTTTATTTATTCTGCACAAATGGCAAATCACGGCAAAGTGTAGCCTTGCGATTAATCAGTGGGCTTTTACCATTGGGGCACCAGTTAGGTTTTGGTTCCTCTTAGAGTGCCTACAAATCACTCTGATTAGATCCTTGCCTGAGACATACACCACTTTGTCGGTCTCAGGCATAACTGGAAGACTGTATAGGCAATGACTTCCACAGTGGGACACTGAGGCTGATATAAAGGGTGAGAATTAGTGTGTCTGAGAGAAGGTTAGTGAATAGCAGCCAGCTATGCTACAAAAGTTTAATCTAGAAAAGCAATTTACAGAACCTTGAAACACTGAGCTGCCTCAATTCCTGGATGTAGGTCTGCCCTTTTTACAGTTGAGGGCTGGTAGTGCTGAGGGTCATAGAAGTTGCAGTTTTCCCAACTCCCCACAGGAGAAGAAAAATAGCTACTATGGAGAAGAATTGAAAGCCAACAAAAACACAGTAAGAAAATTTATATTGATTAAGATTATTCGTGATTGATGTCACAGCACCAGCTTTCTTGTAGATGGTAGGCAGTGCCTTGATCTTTCTGGAAATGTCCCATTAAGACATGCCTGAATTTGTTCCAATTCAAACACACAAAACGCTTGGGTTCAGATATGTTGAAGTTCTTACTTAGCAAGTCATTTTTTTCTGAATTTCATTCATACTAGAGAGATCCCCTTCCACTGATGCTAATATGGCAGGTTTCAGTCAAATTGCTTTATTTCCAGTTTCCAAATCCAGAACTTTTCTACACTACCTGCAGAATAGGTGTCCCTACTGCAGTGTTGTATAGCTCTCCATTAGGACTCTCCACAGAATAACAGTTCACTGCTGCTGCTGCTGCTGTCAGGGAAAGCAATACTACTTGCAGTCTGATAGTAACTGCATCAACACAAAATAACAAAGGCTGTAAATCTAGCAGTAAAGCTTTGGATTTAAACCTTACATAGTACATTGTGTGTCATAATGGTTCACTAAAATAGTACATACATAATTATTTAGAAAGTGCTGCTTCAGGTGGTAAATGATATATAAATGTACAGAGTCCATTGCTGGTATTTAGGATTCCCATGTTCCTGGCTTTGCTGTATGTTTTCTCCAGGTTCACATACATTTCTTATATTGCTTTGAATTAAAAAAAACATTTTGAGTGTAGCCTGGGTATGAGGTGTATATAAACGTAAGCCACTCTTATTTGGAAAAGCACATATTACAATCATGTCTCTTATTACTTACTGCGTGAACATGACAGATGTGTTTTCTCTTTCCTTTACACGTTATCCATTTGATTCCTTTAGCCTCCTGTCAATACCCATATTCACACCATCTTCTCCTGTTCAGTGAGCAGAAGGAAAAAGTATTTTGTTTTGAAGCTGACATGAACACTGTTCAATGAATCATTCAGCAAATACTACTGCAGCTCAGTCATCCTCAGGCCCTATTAGACTTTGGATCCTTGAATCTATAGCCAAAGTGAGCCTTAATATAAAGTGTCTTCTGTAGTTAAGAAGGAGCTTGTAAAGAATTAGAGGAAAATCCTATACTCTGATCTGAGGTATATTATAATAGAATCTACTTAATATTCAATAGAGCATTTTCAACATGCTTTCATTTTAAATAGAGCTAAATGTATTGAAATCTCATACTTATCTCTCTGGAGAGCCTGAGAATATTTTCTCCATTGTGCTGTAAATGGAAAAGAATACCCCAGCCTCCTTATGCATTCCTTTCGAAATTTTCAAGGGCTTTAAACCAAAGCACCAAAACAAGAGTTTATTGTAGCAACCCAGAGAGAAGCATCATCTCCAATATCCTGATTCTTTGCAGCTGCTCATTCAGCATGGATGCAACCTGATTACTAACAGTAACAAAGATATCAAATGGGACTTGCTCTGGAAGAACAGCCATCTATACATCTGCACTGCATATTCTTTACATGTAAAAAGTATCCGGAAAAATATGGGGGGGGGGTGGTATCTCCAGATATGCATATCCATACCTGCACATATATTCTCATGTTTTATATGCATACATTTTTCATTACAGGAATTAAAACACATAAGGTAGAAAAGGCCATCAAGTTAAAGAGTCCAGAGCTCAGAACAGGCAATAGCATAAACTTTAGTTCAGAGAGGTTATGATGTAGTTATACAGTGCACACAGTCTTCAGTTTGACTACTGATTCTTTCAGCTCTCGAGATAGACAGACTCAGAAAGCTAGTTATTATAATCTTTTGGTTATGCTCACTCACTTTTGTCTGTATTAAATACATAACAGACTTCCTTACCCTGGCTATAGGGTTGTTTATTTTCTCCTGGTTTCTACAGTATTCTCCCCTGATGACCTCAGCTGTTGCAGTCAATTTGTTACTGTCCTCAAGTTTCAGACAAGGGAACTAAGGTATAGTGGAAGGAAAAAACACAAGAAATCATGGCCTAAACTGAAAGACAAAATTTGATTTATCAGATTATACCACACCTTTCAAATACTTTCAAAGTATTTCAAAGCAAAGCTCCATTAGATATGTGGCTGTGCGAGTTCAGCACATTTACAGCACTGAGTCAATCTTCGTCAAAAATAAGACCTAAAATAAATGACTGCTTACAAAAAATTAGGAAGCTGCCAGGTTATTTTGTGGAAGACATGGGAATAGACTACACAGGGTAATCATGGCATCTATTTACTCTATGTGTAGCACCATATTTGTAAAAAAATCCCTTATTCTTTCACCATACACCTTTGCATTTCTGCAACAATAAATTGGACAACTTCCAGTCCATGCAATTAATGAGGCTGGAGCCTTTTGGAGGAGAACAGCATGCAATAAAATAGTGTGTTATGGTGTTTTTGCACACGAATATCAATTTATTTTTGCAAAGAAAACTAACTGCAATATTTCTTAAGTTTTGACTGCCTAACTTTTGCAACAGCACAGTTTTAATGAATGAAATTGCACTTAAAATTGCCTGGGCTTTCCAAGTAAGTGTTTTAAGGCAGACTGATACATAGTAGTGAGAGGTCTCAAATAAAGGAAGTCAGAGAAGGTCATTATTTCTCAGGGGGACCAAATAGTGAGGGTGTTCAGAACACAGACCTTCGAAGTGCTTTTCATAGCTATTTGCAGGTGTCAACATCAGGAATTTGTCATTGTTATCTAAATGCCTCAAGTTTGATTGCAAATAAGCTCTCAAGTATTCCTTCCGTACTCTTTCTTTCTTTCACACTCAACATGATTCCTGGTAAGTACAGGGAGCAATGGCAGGAGAAGTTCTGATCAACCAGTGTAATGCTGGGACTGTATTCACACACAGGGACATCAGAAGCAGACAGAATTCAGGCTAATTTCATCTTGAGTGGTACACATTTCACACAATTACACATGCTAGAAGGTCTTCCTACAGAAAACATAATCACAGATTTTGCCAACAGTACTGTAGAGATAGGGAGCTCAGGCAGCTTTGAAGGCAGCTGTGGGCACAGCCCAGCAGTCAATATTCATGTCTGACTCAGCCTCCTGGGTAATAAGCTCCCTAAACAAGCCTACTGGCTATTAGTAACAGCATGACACATGGTCACAAACTGTCTGGTCACAGGCTTGGTGGTATTTGTCAACCAATCATAACAGGCCTCACATAACAAGTTGGCCTATGCTTAATAGAAGATAAAACTGCACGTGTGTGACAAGAAGATACAAAGTAGCAAGAGAAAACAAAGGAGTACTCTTTTTCAGTGCTCTTCTTCAGTGCCTCTTCAATACTCCACAGTAGTATAGTGCTCAGGGCTCTTTACTTTAGTGCTACGTCCTGGGTAGTAGCTCTGTAGTAGAGGTAGCATGTGCCTTTGTATCATATGTAACAAATAGTAGCTGAGAGAAGAACAAAGAGCAAGTTTTCATTCGTCATGTCATATGCTTTCTCTGATGCCTCACAACACAGTACAACCTGTAACATATTGCCTAAACTAAAAAAATGAAGAAATCAAAATTTATGAGGAGAGGCATGTTTTGATGCAACACAAACTTAGTTCCTTTAGGATTTCATCATAGGTGAAACTGCTTTTGTCCAAGTGATTTCATTCTTTATTTGAAGAACACCACCTGGATAGCAATAATTAAGCACCTTGCAAGAGAAATATAAAAAATCCCCATACAGTGACAGAGACCAAAAGAGGACAGGACTTGTCCATACCATAATCAATCTAAAAACTTTGCAGTTTATTTAGTACTGGTTATAATGAATTTATCAAGGGCATAGATATTCTAAACTTGTGTAAAGAAATGACTCTTCAGGTACATAAGCTGTATGAAAAATATGGATGGTGCCAATAACTCTGGTACTCTGAAAATACCCTATTAGATTATCAGAACTTAACTGAGATTGGAGCAAATAGGATATATGAGCAGTTGTTAGAACACAATTCAAGTGCTTCCATTCAGAACTGCATAACAACGTCACATAATGAGATACTTGCATTTTCTAATGAAACCATACATTTCACACAGAGAACAATCTACCTCTACTTCTACATACATAAAACATCCATCTTAACAGCTGGAGAATGCTGCCAGGCACTGATGTGGGCCATAAAGATCTTAGCAGTTGCATTCCTTGCCTGCTTTTCCCCTGCACAAACTCCTGGACCCAGTTAAGCAAAGGAAAACAGAGGCAGACTGTAAGACAAGCCACCGGGGAGAAAGTTATTCCTGATGTAGAAGTATGTATTTAACAAGTAGAAAATAGTGTCATGATACTTGATACAATTTTACTTTCATTTCTAAGGGTTGGAAGCATCCAGAAGGATTAAAAAAAAATAAAAAGCATGTGATACCAGCCCTCATCCCTAACTGACAGTACTGGTGAAATGAAACCTTTCCATTCAGAGGCATTAAGATACTCTTAATGGTTTAATATTTCCCCCAAAACCTGTTTTCTACAGGTATGTGTATTTTGGATGGGGACACAATTACAAACTCAGCAGAAGCACTGTCTCTTTTGGTGGCAAACATAGCTCACTGGGCCTCCTACTGAAGCAAAAACTTCTTGCTGATTTACAGTATCTTGCAAATGCTGTTCCCACCTCACACCAGTTTGCTCTATAGCACCCCCAGGAATCAGCTGAAGCAGGAAGGGCTGCCCTTCTTGAAGTGGCTGAATGTACAAGCTATTCCACAATACAAGCAAGCGGCTCCCGCAGCTCCTGCAGGCACTTGGAGATGCACATCATGCCAGGGAACAGTGGTGGAATGGAGTTTTCCAGGATCAAAGGAGTCGTAGCCTCGTACACAGCCTCCCATACCCCACTTCAAACACAGCTGGCCATGAATCTCATTCTCTACCCAGATGGTGATTAATGCCCTCACATTGGCCTCAAGCCATAAGGCAGCATGTTCACAAGAAGGCCTGTAGCGAGATGTTAGCAGTTGAAAAGAAGCAGAGCCAATCATTGCAGAAGGAGCAGACAGCTGAGTGAACAGCATGAAACTGTGCTCCATGGTCTGAGCAGTGCCGCCTGTACAATTATGCAGCTTCCAACAAATCTGACCTCTGTTCAACTGACTGCAGAAAACAGACAAAAAGTATCCTCCCCAGGAATCACTGCTCTGTTCTGCTACAACAATGCAGGAATTGGTTCTACCATAGTGGTTGTTCCACCACTGCAACATTCACCTCTATAAAGTGCAGCAGAAGATTTCACAGTAGTTTTTACTCAAAATCTAACTCAACTGGCTATGTGATTATTAATAGAAGAAGTCTGCATGGATAAATATAATGTGTAAAAAGAACTGATTGCGGTCAAGACTATGGATTGGTTATAGAATCTGTGCTGGTTTCACAGGAAAGGAAGACAGAGATGTAGGTTTAAACAAAAATGTTTATAAGCGGTTTGATCACATCCCAAAGAACTTCTCTTTCAGACATTACTTTTACTTCAACCCTTACCAGTTCTATTCTTCAGGTGAAATATAGTTGACATAACACAATACTGTTCATTCCATTCTTTATTAATCCAATTAATTTTATACTAAGTGAGAGGCCAAAACTTTTAATTCAACCTGTAACTCAATAAAAGTGGCATTATGAGAGAATACAGCATGAATTTTAGCAGTTTGCATTGTGGAAAAAGTAATGCACAACATCTTTGACTTATCTTCTGTAAATTGTGAAGCCCCTTGTTGTGACTATGACAATTACCATGACTGACCTTCAAAACAAAGGGAAAAGCAGTTTGTACAGAAAACTGTTTCTCACAAAAGAAAGAAAAACAGTATCTAAACCCTAACAAACCCAGTTAAAGATAGTTGCCTTCAGACTTAAAGTAAAAATGTTAGAAATGTTATATGCAAATGCTGAGTGTTTTTTCCATGCTTATCATCTTAGCTTTTCTGGAATTCTCTGACAGCCTGGGTTTTTCTTCAGGCAAGTGCTAATCTCAAGCGTTATAGGTGACTCGCAGTAGCTGCTGTTTGTTCTGGATATAAATAAAGACATCCTTTGTCCATCATTACCATTTAAGTCCACGTAAAGTATCATTTGTGGTGTGACAAAGAATCAGCAGACACAAGAGACATATGATCATGGCTGTGAAAGCAGACAACAGGTGAAAACTGAAAGAAAATCACCCATTAATAAAATTACCCTATCAAGATATTAAAAGGCCACAATATGTGAATTTCCACCCAAATATAAAAACCGAAAGAAAACATGAAATGATAATGAAGGACAGAGAAAGAAGAGAACCATAATTAACCAAAAAGGCACAAAGCATGTCACAAAAGAAATTCTAGCAAAACAAATGTGGTTTGATTTCATATTTAAACTCCTAAATCAGAGGGAATTGTGAGTACTGGTGAAGTAAGAAAATGCATACTGAATACACTCCATGCCTTTGATTATCAGGACACATTTAATTATACAACATATAAATGTAGACTATTATCTGTCTCTGTTTAAACTGGATTGCGATCTGATTTCAATGTTTGCTCTGGTCTGACAGTTACACAGATAAAATATAAAACTTCCTCATGTCTATACTGCCTATATTATAATTCCTATGCCCTTTCCCTAGAAAACAAGACAGAGTTGCTGATAAGCCCTGCCTCTCAATGTGAGGTATATATACAGTTGCCTGGTGGCCCATTTAAGGACTCCACCAGCAAACAGCCCCATGCCATTAGCCATCAATCACTGGCAAGAAGTGTATAGAGCAAGGATGGCTTAGAAAATTTTAAAAGCACCAGAGTATTTAACAGTCTTTTAAGTACTTTATGCCACAATTTAATATTAATTTTGTATCTAAGAAAATACAAGAGTCTCAAAGAAGGTTCACCCACCCTTGGAAGCCCTTGATGAGGCTATGAGCTGACTTGTAGCCAGCAAATGCACACCTCCTTACACAAGGCATCATGTCTGTGATACATACAGTATGATTCAACAGAAGCTGTGCTCACTCCAATATGCAGTATCTGTTTCTATAAATTCAGTTTCTAGTTAGTACATAATTTGTTTCAAAATACAGTTTGTGCTTTCCTGAATAGACAGATTTGAATTAATAGGGGATGAGGAGGAGGGCAGACAGTGGCAGGAAACGTCTTTTTACATCTCAAAATTTCATGCAGAAAGGCTCATTTGTCTTTCTTGTAAAAGGGTAAGGAGAGGCGGTAGCATTCTGTGCCTACAGCATGTACATTTTATTCAGACAGATCTCTTGCAACAAAGATTGGAAATGATCTCTGAGGCCACTGAGACTAGATTCCCACAGTTGCAGGCAACAGTACTATACCTGTTCCACACAGCACCATAAATGATGTCTTCTAGTGTTTACACAGGAAAAAATCCAAGAAAAAAAATCAGAAATGTAATGTGCCAGAAGAAGAGAGTAGAAAGGATTAGGTCCCTGAAATGGTACTGGATTATTTAGATAAAACATTGAGCAGATCTGAAAAGGCTCATGATTTATGTGACAGAGCACTGCAAAAAAATCAGATTTACTCAGCCAAAAATAAAGAACCAAAATATCCAGCCATACAATTCTCAGTGTCTATTTCCTGTTGAGCCTCAATACAACAGTGATGGCCTAACCAAGACACACCAACCACATACTTGACAATTTAGTGTCACAAGATGCACCCAAGTATCCTGATTTTAGCTCCTCTCTACTTGTACCATTCTAGCTGATTCAAGGGACAATAATCAGAGGGGAAACAAATACAGCCTCAAGACAGCCATCAACTCCAACAGCACTGTGCCATCAGCGGGCAAGTAGGGAAAGGGGCAGGAAAAATCCTCCCTGATCCACAGTAAAACATCAGGAAGCCCTAGTGCATTGGAGTAATACGGTATAAATCCTCAAAAAGCAGTTATCCAGACTCCTTTCAAGGAAGATAACCTTTCAATCCAGGTAGATAACCTCTCTTTTTTTTTATAAATCCAAGGGAAAACAAACAAGCAAATAAAGAGAGATAATCAGGGACCCACAACACAAACTTAATGTCTTGTGACAGAAATATTCTCTTCTGGTTATACACTTAAATTTCAATAAAGAGATCAAGACCCATTTGAAACATTTGCCTTCACTGTACTAATTCAGAAAGCCATTTGCAATTGGCTCCAAGACAAGGATTTTGTCCAGAATCATAATAAAAATTGTAATATTTTTGGATGATTTTTTGTAATTTTATCAGTTTTAAATGCCTTGAAACTTGAAATCTGTCTCAAATCTATTTGCAAAAGCATAAGGGAAAAAATAAAAATAGACCCTACAACTTCGACAAAATTAATTCCATGCTGGGGCTTTGCTAGAAAAATGAATGAAAGATTACCAAATCCTCTGATGAAACTTGTCATTATAGCTCCCTACAGCTAATTTATTATTCTCTGTTAAAAAGTAAGTTTCTAAAAATTCCTTATGTACTTGTAGGCAGAATAAAAAGTATTGATGTAACTTCATACAGTCATTTTAGTATCTACTACAGAGTATTGATTTTAATGACTTGAAATATATAAATGGATTTTTTATGCAATGTATACAACAACTGTACAAATTAATGAAATATCTGCTTCATATGTAATAAAAGTTGTGAAAATAACAGTACTCCTGCCTTCCCAGGTTGCATTAGGCAGATATGTAAAATATCTGTTTTGGTGTAATTTAATGTACAGCATCAAAAAGGGTTAAAATTAACTTGAATTAATAACTCTACTGAAAAGATTATCTTCCCCTGCTTGTGTCCCACCCTATCAGTGGCAAAAATCATGGTTACTCGAATGTGACATTAGCTGGATTTGAAAACTGAAGTGTCTGAAAACCTGTTCAGAAGGTGATGAAAAAAATGTAAATCCAAACTCCATCAGTAACAAGTCTATTAGCTTTTAATGAAACAAGTTCCTTGATTCAGATTACACAGGTGCTGCCACCACTACATTTAGGAGCAAATGACAACCATCTCTCTCAGTGGGCCTGTAAACTCAGACTACCTTAAAACACGTAACAGAAACCATGCTAGTATGGGGAAAGAAAAGGTTTTTGGGTGCAAGCCTGACAATAAAGATGATTGTTACAGAGCTTAAGTCCTCTACCAATCTATCCAGCACAAGTGTGTAATATGTTTGATGAGGCTAGGACAAAAGAGGCTATATTAAGGCCAGCATTTAGAAATAATGACCCATACTACTCTTTAAGCAAGAAGGACAAACAATTTAGCACGTTATTGGCAAGCCAATCAGTGTTGCACCAAGGAAAGAGTTATAGGCATCTCACAACTACATTAAGGACAAGATCACCTCCTCTGTGTCCAGGAGCAATGTATACCAACAAAGAGGAAAGCAAGGGAGAATGCTAGGAAGTCCATCTGGCTGAGCAAGGAGCTCCTGGACACGCTGTCACACAAAAAGAAACTCTACAAGGAGTGGAAGGGAGGACAGCTAGAGTGGGGGGGATATAAGGAAGCAGCCCGAACAGCTAGAGATCTGATTAGGAAAGCCAAGGCAGTTTGAATTGAACCTAGCCAGGGAGGTCAAAGGGAACACCAGGAATTTCTCCGGGTATATTAATGGTAAAAGGAAGACTAGGGAAATTGTGGGCCCCCTCAGAAAGGAAACAGGTGACGTGGTCACAGGTGACATGGAAAAGGCTAAGGTGACTTCTTTACCTCAGTCTTCACTGCAAAGGCCTCCAGCCACACTCGTGGAGTCATGGAAGATAACGTCAGGGACTGGAAGGAAGAACCGCCCACTGTAACTGAAGATCAGGTTTGTGATCACCTGAAGAACCTGAAAGCATTCAAGTCCCATTCAAGCATATGGGACCTGATGGGATACACCCATGGGTACTGAGAGGCTGGCAGATGAGCTTGCTAAACCTCTCTCTGGTCTATTCAAAAAATTCATGGCAGTCTGGTGAAGTCCCCACTGACTGGAAAAGGGGAAACATAACTCCTATTTTCAAAAAGGTTAGGAAGGAAGAGCCAGGGAACTACAGGCCAGTCAGTCTCACCTCTCTGCCCAGTAAGATCATGGAGCAGATCCTCCTGCAGGCATACTGAGGCAGGAAAATGGTAAAGAGATGATCAACATGGCTTCACCAAGGGCAAATCCTGCCTGACAAACCTGGTGACCTCCTATGAACGGGTCACAACATTAATGGATGAAGGGTGAGTGACTAATGTCATTTACCTGGACCTGAGCAAAGCCTTTGACACTGTCCTGCCCCACATTCTGGTCTTCAAGCTGGTGGAACATGGGCTTGATGGGGGGACCATTAGATGAGTAAAGAACTGGCTTGATGACCACAGCCAAAGAGTGACTGTCAATGGGTCCATGTCCAAGTGGAGACCAGTGACAAGCGGAGTCCCTCAGGGAACAGTCTTGGGACCACTCTTCTTCAACATCTTTGTTGGTGACATGGACAGAAGCACTGAGTGCACCTTCAGCAAGTTTGCTGTTGACATTAAGCTGTGTGGTGCAGCAGACATGCCAGAGAGTAGGGATGCCATCCCGAGGGACCTGGACAGGTTGGAGAGGTGGGCACAAGCCAACATCATGGGGTTTAACAAGACCAAGTGTAAGGTCCTGCATCTAGGTCAAGGCAACACTAAGCACAGATACAGGCTGGGCAGCAACTGGCTGGAGAGTAGCCCTGAGGAGAGGGACTTGGGGGTGCTTGTGAACAAAAAGCTCACCATGAGCCAGCAGTGTGCACCCTCAGCCCAGAAGGCAAACCAGATCCTGGGCTGCTTCAGAAGTGTGGCCAGCAGTTTGAGGGAGG
>VZRI01003630.1:0-23871 GCA_013397515.1 Upupa epops | reverse complement strand
AGGGCTTTTTAGGATCTCAGACAGTGACAGGACTAGGAGAATGGAGCAAAGCTGGAGATGGATAGATTTAGACTTGATGTGAGGAGGAAGTTCTTCACCGTGGGAGTAGTGAGAGCCTGGAATGGGTTGCCCAGGGAGGTGGTTGGGGCCTCGTCCCTGAAGGTGTTTAAGGCTTCTGACCAGCCTGATCTAGGGTAGGGTGTCCCAGCCCATGGCATTGGGGGTAGAACTGGATGATCCTGTGGTCCCTTCCAACCCGGACTGATTCTGTGATTCTGTAACTTCTTCCCAGTGAGGGTGATGGGGTACTTGAGGGGGGTTTGTGGAATCTCCTTCTCTGGAGACATTTGAAACCTGCTTGCACTTGGTCTGAGTGATCTTGCTGTGGCAGGGGGGTTGGACTGGATGATCTTTCCAGGTCACTTCCAATCCATAATGTTCTGTTCTGTGACTTGGTCTAGGTGTCCTGCTGTGGCAGGAGGATTGGACTAGATGATCTTTCGAGTTCCTTCTGATCCCTAATGATTCTATGATATAAACAGTCAGGGGATTGGTCTTTCACCTTGACCTTCTTCCCCACAGCCCTTTATCATTTCATCGCTAAAAACTGCCTTCATTTTTAAATGGCATGACTTTTACATACACTTACAAAAGTTGTTATGACCATATTCTGGAATTCATATTGCAGAAATACAATGCTAGCTTGATCATTTGAAAGCAGTTCTGGATGTGATGGTAGTTGCAGCATCCACAAAGAATATTATGGTCAAGAAAGTTCTGCTTGTACTGGTAAACATATCTCTAACTGTGATTTTGTTCATCTACCATGGAATATTTCTATGTTTCTTTTCAACAGCTTATTTACCATGGACAGCATTCATCTTTTGAGCTAAATTGGACAGAATCTATTCACCATGCTTTCCCACTCCTGGCCTCTTTTAACAAATTACATCACATACCACATCCAGCTTTTTCCCTTAACTTTGTACTCCATGGACATCCCTACTGCCTATTCTGTAACTGTTGCCCAGGTTTCAATATAAAAGACAGGCTTATTGGACTTTTTCACTTCCATCAACCCCAGTGGTTGCCAAACTAAGGTAGGAAACTCAGGAAAGAAGGTGACTTCAGAGATAGGAATTCACAAGTAGTACAGGACTGTGCTGGTGTGTGGCCTAGTTAACTCCTAGTCTGTTTCTCACTTTTACTTATTTTCATGTCCCTTTTCACTAGATTGTCTCAGTACTGATGTAAAACATCTGGCCAACAGGTGAAACTGCAGCTACCAGGCAGCGAGAAGCAACTTGCACCTTCTTGGAAGCAGCTGATTATGATACTGAAATATTCCAGTATTACCAATTCTTTGACAAAACTAAATGAATTCAAGACTTTAAGTGTGATAAACTGAACATCTTTCATCTACAACCAGATTCCCAGACTTCACAAGACAACTCATGAAAACAAAATGAGATCTTTCTGGCTTTATTTGAGTGCTTTTCTTCACTAATATCAGGGTCAGCTTCCAGTTAGAAAAGTGCTGCTTCAACCACTTGAAATACTAGAAGCTGCACTTTAACCGTTATTTTCAGACTCTTTTAGCAAAATACCATTTAAGGAAACAAAAATCGTCTTGTTTCCTCTGAAATCAAGTCCATTAATCCAAACTCTTGTAAAACGTGTGTGTTTTGTGCCCAGATATCTCTGGCTAAATGCATGGCAGCTGAGATTGCAGAAAGTTAAACATCCAACAATTAGGTGTTTTTAGACATTAAACTGTACATGGTAGTGTAAAATTACAAATGCCCAAAATCATGTGTTCGAGTCAGAAGGAAGGAAAACTATAACAATGTTAATAGGAGTCAGATTTTTGAAGGCCACACTTGTAAAATAATCCCAGTTCAAGGAAAAGGTACAGAGTTATTATTCTTACTCAGTGTCCTCAGCATCCAATTCCTTTAAGTGTGTAACTCTTTACCAGCTTTTGAAAATAACCATTTGTAAAGCTATTTCTGAGCTCTACTCTCCTCTTACTGTTTTATCAAGGAAGTAAAATACACCTAAATTAACTTCTGTTGCAGCTCCAGATGACAGTGAAATGATGCCAATGATTATTTTGCTTAAGTGTGTCTGACTGTGTCCTAAACAGGGTTCTGTGATCTGCTCAGATAAACATTTAAAGGTAAAACTTTGTATATAATTAGGTGTCATGACCCACAGACTGTTGGAACCATATAAATGTAAGATAGAGCAAATTATGTAGAGGATAGGATGCACAATATAGTCTTTAATTGCAGAACACCCTTGGCTACAGAAACCAGAGCTCCTTCACCAAGAGAAACACAAGGCCTTTCCTCTGCAAAAGTTTTTCTACATTGATGTTATATAACAGGTTGGTGTCAACTCCCCTAAGGTAAACAATCCAAAATATTTCAGAAACCTAAATTACTGTCAAACAAGGAGTAAAAAGTAATCCACGTATATCAACTGTGAAACACAAGGGACAGTTGTAGAACAGCTTTTTAGGTGGAGATCTATCTATGAAAACATTAGGAATACTGACAATTCATAAACATGAAACGAAAATCTGGAAAAGAAAGATAAGTATTAAAGAGTGGGTAAAGTATGTGTAAGTGGGTTTTTCTTGTTTGTTTGAAACATAGATCTAAATTTATGGATTGTATTGATGCTACGTGTATATGCTACAACAAACAGCATTCCTGTAAAAACCACCCAGGTGGATTATGTCAGTATTGCTGTCATATAGCACAGTGACAAAAGAAGTGGTGATTCCCATAACTGTTGCTATACGGAACAATTCATAGCCTCAGGGCTTCCGTGGTAAGTTCTTTCAATACTAAGTGACAGTAATGTACAACTCACATACTCATATCCACTAGAATACAAATATTTATTTAATAAAATAAACCAGCACAGTTGGATCCTGGAACCAAGGTCTGAAATTGTACAACGGAAGCAGAATAATGATGACTAAGCAAGAAGCCATAATATAGGAAGGTTAAAAAAGAAAAAAAAAATGCACTGCCTAGACAGTTAGGTGACAATTTATGAGTCTTACAATGCCTCCCATAGTACCTTCTTCATACAGTTTCTTTCACGTTCTTAAGACAGTCTCTTTTATTACGTCTCCTTTAAAAATGTATTTCTTTAAAAAGACTTATGCATGAACGTTTCTTGTTAAGCTCTTTAATGCTTCAATTAAAGCAGTATGAATTAAAGAACATTTTATAACTCAAGCTGACTGAAATCCCAAATGACTGTGAGTTCTTCAGTACTTTTCTTTTCCTTATGAAAATCGTTGTTTCTTTCCTGTAATCCCTTCTTGTTCTCATGTTAGTTCAAAACCTAGTCTGCCAACCTTCAGTATGGTACCAATTGTCAGTAAGGTATTAATTGGTACAAATCAGTGTCAGATGAAAACCTACAAAAACTTTAAAGGAAAGACATTGCTCTCTGTTTTGAGAAAAGCTCTACATGCATACAGCCATGTAAGTAATAAACAAGTAATATTAAAAATAGGCACCTAAGACTATTGCGTTGGAGCTTATCTGATTATCAGATTTAAGTCAAGATATTACCCCTTTCTGACAATACACTGTAACAAATGGTATTCATCATCTCAATCCCATAATCTAGTGGACTATATCACTTGTAGAATAAGTTTAATAGAAAGGATATGAAATTTGATCATTAGACAAATAAATTAAGACCTTTCACAACAGAGTGGATACATTGGGTCCAAAAGTACTCTCTTATTCTTTGAAGAGAAAGACATAAATGTTTGCTTCAAATATTAAAGACTATCTACTGAGGCCCTCAAGTTTTCTAGAGCAATCTCATGATAGAAGGCATCTGTAAATCCCAGAAGGAGTTTCATACATAATCAGTATGTTGACAGAATGCTCTTCCTAGAATATTAATGAAATAAAATAAACTAGTAAAATAAATCCAGACCCATAACTACAACTGCTATAACTACAAATGTATTTTAATGCTTAGAGCAGGAATTAATTGTAGTATTTCTTCCTAATAAATTAATACATTGAAATAACTTTCCACATTTAACTTATTTCTACAGTTCAGTATGACACGCTACACATACCTGAGCTTGTCAACTCTGTTTTCCTCCTCCTTATTAAGCAAACTATTTCTTCTTCACTTTTCTGGCTAATACTGCTGTTCCATGACCAACACCTTACTCTCTGTAAATGTCTTCTCTCATTTGCTTTTAAAATCCTATACTTCCTATATGGCCTCTAATCCTTGATTCTGATACAGCACCTCTCAGCATCTCCACCTACAGAAAGGGCAATCTCTTCTTGTTCACCATGCTCATGTTCAGTAACAAACTCTGCCCCATGCCAAGTACTTCCTGTTAGTCTATAACTACTGGCCAGCTATCACAACTCATAGACCCATTAAGTAGCTCAAGCAGCAGGAACTCCTAGAAACAGCCCAGAGCTATGTCACACAGCAGAGCTTAAAAATACTGATAATCTCCCTCAAGGCTTCCCTTCAAATCATCAGGCTTGACAGGCCCTGAGCCACTCTGAGAAAGACTGTGGTTCATCTTCAACCTTTGGAGTAGGTGTAGAGGAGGAGATCCTGGCAGTTACAGTCCCAGTGCTCTATTTGCGAGGTTAATTTAGGAAACAAAATCAAAACTGGAGAAAAGTGGGTGTGCTTTTAGAAAAGCTAGTAGTTTGCAAAATGGCCTTCTTGGACTCCAAAGCCTGGCTTTGCACCAAACTATATGGTAATGAATACCAGCAGCTTAGAGCAAAAATAGAACTGAGAAAGATACAAGGATTCAAGAAGAACCTTGTAAGAATATTAACAGGTCTGAAAGCTAACATGTACACAGACACTAAAGTAAATCCTCAAATAGAATAAGAAATTACACACTAACATTTACTCTGTCTGGGTCTTATTTTTGTTCCTACCTTTCTGAAAAGTGGAGCCCATGCTACAGGTCCATGATGAGGTAAGAGATTGTGTTGGAAGGGAGAGACAGGTTATTACCATTAAGAAACTCCACTGCAATGCCAGAACACGTACAGCTGAGTATCCATCATGCTAAAAGCCACAGCTCCCTGCATCTAGGCAGACCATTACTGCAAACAACTACTCAATCTTTAAAAGGCAAGAAAACATTGAGAATGCATGAACTCAATACTGGTAAGCTAAACTATCTTTTCTCCCAAAAACTGTAAGCAATGAAGTGAAGGATGTCTGCATGTGGACTTCATCTTGCCAATCAATGTCTTCCCTGAGACTATACACCCTTCACATACAATGGAAATTAGTTAGGTGTGGCATCAGTCATCATGTATGACTACAAATATAGTAGAAACTATGAGTCCGTATAAATAATAAGCACTTTAAGGTGAACTATATAGTACCAGAAAGCTGAATTTTGTCATCTTGATGATTCATTTACTGCTCCTATGAATAAGTGCTGAAATGCTATTGCCTTCTGCTTGTTGCTAGGATTAGCAGCAAAATGCAGCAGCCACCAGCTGCCTAGTAGTTCAGGAAGAATTGCTGAAGGGTCAGTAAGGTATCAGGAATTTCAATCAAAGGCTAAACAAACCTGTATCCTATCCTCAAACTCCTTCAAAAGTAAACGTGCTACTGCACTAACAATTTCCCCCCAGGAAGTCAAACAGAATGACACCAAATTGTATGGGGCATATGTTATGCACACCACTTAGCATCCCCTGGAAAGCATTCAGAGCAACTATGGTGATGGCTACAGTATAAAAACATAAATATACCTTTTTTAAAAAATGCTAAGGAAGTAGTTGCAAAATTTGCATGGAGTGAGCTTTCTGGTGGTTCATTGCAAGGAAGTTTTCAAGCAGAACAAAACAGTAAATTACAAAACTAAAGCAGATTAAAATAAAAATAGGTTTTCCTAGGAATGACACCTGCTTTTACTGAATCCCTTGGAGTTAGGCACATCACACTTTACTAGAGAAATTTTGGCCTATATTAATCCCTGAACTCCTGAGAAGACGCATTATTCTCAAACTCTTATATCTGTGTAGGAATGATGAGACAGTGATTGCCTTCAGGAAATTAATTCCAAATACAGCAATAAACTAATTGGTAGCAAGAAAGTTTTCTGCAACATTAATGTATGCCTGTATATGTTAGCTTGACAGAGCAAACATTGGTCAGCAAACTTAAGGTACACTGGATCTCATAATCCAAATCAATTTATATTAAAATGTCTTGGGACCAGTTTCAATCCATGTGGGACCCTATTTGTGACAGAAGCCATAAGGAGTGCATGGGAAATTGATGGCATGGCATCAAAAGCTTTTAATGATATCTTAAGTGATCTTGTCTCTTTAGGTAACTGTGAAAGTAAATTTCACAAAAGATCTGAAGCTACCTTTTGAAATCATAACTAAACCTAGGAGTAACTATCAACACACACATAAAACTACAAGAAAACTCCAACACCCAAACAAACCCAGAATATTCAATAGGCATTATTTTCACAAATTTTTCGTAGGGACTTGAAGATAAAGTATAATTAAGAGATAGAGGGGTTTCTAGAACATGTGAGTAGATGAGGCTTTGAAAATTTAACTGTGAGGAAAGTAACTGATGAAAGAAAATTAAAAGATTATTAGCAAACAAATAGTCATAGAACAAGATTCACCTTGCAGATTTTTTTGTACAATGGATTAAAAAAAATCAATCCACAAAAAACAAACTGCTGTTACAGCAGCAGCTGCTCCTCAGAAACAACTTGGATCTACTGAAGTGGATTGTCATAAGACAAACTCCCATTCAGAGACCTGAACCAATTCATCACTGGACCTGATGCCAGAAAAATGCTTCGAAGTATTATACCTCTTACACTGTACCTCAGTTTAACCTAGCACCGGAATAACAGTAAATTGATCCTGTTTACCCTTCCAACAAATAATAACTGTATCTGGCCGTGTCGAAGGGACATGAGCATTTCCAAAACTTGAGAACAGAAATGTAAAAATTTTCCTTGTTTAAAAACCAGTAAGTCCAAAAGGCTTCCATAAATTAGCTCTAAGCTATAGAAGAAAATTGAGATGCTTGAATGTGAACCAAATAGAGACGTTACTTTCATTTCTGTTTAGTCATTCAAGGTAGCCCTGCTTTGAATGGGGATTTGACCAGAGACTTTCAGAGAGTGCCCTACCAATCTACCTTCCTCTCTGAGCCTGCACTGCATTGTTTGCTTTGAACAGGGCGAGCAAATATGGGGGGTTTTGACAGGGGAATCTCTGAACATTGTTCTCTCCAGCACTCGTCCTCTCAAGGAGACGTGTGTGTGTGACAGATGCAGGCACGTGCATACACAAATGGATTCATGGGACAGTAGAAGGTCTGAAAGTTTGACCAGCAGTGCAAGCATCAGTTGGGCCCAAGTATGTGGACATCTCGGTTTGTCTCTTGATATTTTCTAAAGGAACTTCCTTCCCCTTCTCAAGATCATCCTCCTCATTCCAGAGCTTCAGAAGCCATTTGCAGAAGGGACTATTTACAGTTAGGGCTGTGCCAGCAGCAGAGATGTGGGTAAGGGAAAATCTATGTGCTCATCAAAATTTCTCACCTTGGAGGTGAGCAGTTAAGATGATTACACATGCGGATGTGCATGCTCACATAAAGGGGTTATTTTATTTTGCCTTTCGCATTTGTTATTGTTGTGAGTTGTGGCCACATATCCTTCTTAAGCTTGTCTATAATAAAATTATTTGCTGGGTGGTGCCTTGACTGCAGACCTCCAAAGGTCCCTCCCAATACAGTTTTTTCCCCCTGACCCTGAGTGACAGATACTTATAACAAAACAGAAAAAATATCCTCACCTTTTATATGTGCAGAAACTGATGTAATTACCAGGGACAAGATCATACACCTGCATATCACAGAGATAAGGTCTCAAATAGAATGAAGAAACAGAAGCTGTAGCAGAGGGTATTGATTCATTAGGACCTTCCAGTGGAAATTCCAGACCAGTAAAGGCAAATGAACAAGTCTTTAGTTCTGACTTCCTGCTGACAGCCAAAAAGAACTCAGAAGACAGTGCTTTTCAAATCCTAGAAATCACAAGAACTTATGAAAAACTACATTTACACTGGCAAGGCTAGAAGACAAAACAATCCCTATTTACTTTACAGTACAAAAGTATAACGTTTTACAGGGATACATAGAGTTTCTGTTTATACATGCTCAACTGCCAATGACTGGCTTCAGAAAAATTCCCCAAATCCCTCTAATTCCACTTACTATTCTTACTCCCTTTCAGAAAATGAACATGGATACAATTAGCCTGTTCAAGAGCTTAATAGAATATTAGGCTTTCAGTATAGCATCTCCCATTACAGTGAGTCCTTATCCTGCCATCTCAGTAATGCCAAGGTAACAGCTAACAGTATTTCCAGCTGGTAACCTCCAAGAAGAAAGCCAAGCAAGGTGCTAGTTTCACAACAAAACTCAGGCATGAACTTTATCGTTTATGTGGATCAAGCTGCTGAAAACTCTAGCTTACCTTTTCAAATGCTGAAAAGACAGATTAGCTGTGCCACAAAAACCTAGACTAGCAGATGCTGCCTTATTTAACTATGAGGACTGTTACCCATCTCAATATGCTTCTTCCTGGTCACATTGCTCTGTAACCACTAAGACAAAGACATCTTAACCTGGTACAACCTGACTATAAAGAGCCATCCTTGACATTAAACTATGCCCTAGATGTAACATAAAAGACATAGTGAGGATGGCCCAAGACAGCTGGCTTGCAACCAGCCTGATTAGGAGAAATGTTACAACATAGAGGCCTAATCAAGAGTTGAAGCATTGCTGTTATTTCACTTAGCATAACTGTTTTAAAATATAATAGCTGGCTTAAGTGCATTGCCTGTGCTATGAACCTGACAAGAGGAACCAGCTGCAGTCTTGGACTGAATCTCTTTAACATAAAAAGTAAAAAAATCAGGATTCTGTGGGAGACAAACTGTCACAACAACACAGGGATGAAGTTCAGATGGTAAAAATCATTGCAGGTGTCTTTCGGCTACAGCCCAGGAAGACACATCTAGCTCAACCTGGAAAGTCAGTTAAATCCACAAATGTACCTGGGAATCTTTGCAACGGGTACATTAGAAACTGATACTAATTGGGAAATGCTAAAGCCTCTTATGAGTCTGAGCCATCTCATAAAGCCTGAACTTGAGAGGGCAATGTGAATCTGCAGCATTCATTTAAGATCTATGCACACCAGGTGACAGTTGTACTCTTTTCACATGCCACAGGTTGAGAGGGGCTCCAAGCTCATGACACAAAAATTTTATATTCTGGGGAAAAGCCAAGGATGACACCACATCAAGGAAGTTGATTGCTCTTTTAATAGCTGCCAAGCCCAGTACAGTTTGCAGAAGGCATTAATATTACAGGCATTTTTAAAAGTAGAGTTTTGAAAGTATTATTCAAGGACATGAATCAGAAAAGCCACTGTACAGTCTACTTAAACATAGTCTGCTAAGAGGAGGATCTGTTTTATTGTTAAGTTCCCCTGACACAGACACACTGAGCAGTGACTGATAAAATGAACTATGAATCATCCTGTTAACATTTTCATTAAGATACGGAAGAGAGACTAGCTCCTCCTGACACGGCTACTTAAGATGCAAAGATCTGCATGGATTTGCAGACCACACTTTGGCACCATCATGTGCTGTGTCACAGCTCTAGACTCCATAGCAGTGATTCAACAGCACCTCAATCCCTACCATCATAGAATCATAGACTGGTTTCAGTTTAAAAGTCATGAAATACTGGCTGTTGCAGTGAGCAAGTATGACTTTATTGAGATCATGTTGCTCAGAGCCCCTTCTAACCTGACCTTGGATGTTTCCAGGGATGAGGCATCTACTATCTCTCTGGACAAACTATGCTAGTGTTTCACCACTGTCATTATAAAACAACAGTCTTACTTACAACTAGTCCAAACCTCCCCTCTTTTAGTTTAAAACCATCACCTCTCATCTTGTCATAACAGGCCCCATCTTTCTTATAGGCCAACTCATAAGTACTGAAAGGCTGCAATGAGACCTTCTCTTCTCTAGACTGAACGACCTCAACTCTGTCAAGGTGTCCTCACAGCAGAGGTGCACCATCCATCTGGACTTGCTCCAGCAGGATCACATCTTTCTTGTGCTGAATGTCACAGTGCTCCTATGCCTACTCCCATCTTAAGGCACAGACAAAAAAGGCTAAGGGTACAACAGCAGTCCACAAGCAGAAACTGAGTTCAGGGCTCTAGAAAGGGGAAAAGCTGTTCTAACAAATTTATCTGGATGTGTCAGACTTGGAGCTTGAATATGCAGCAAAAACAACATTAAGGGAAAGCATGTAGGGAAAAAGAAGCTTCTAGCTCAGTGAGCTTAAAGAAACACCTGTACTTGAAGCAGATATCTGCAGCCACTCAGCAGGTCTTGAATTCTGTAATAAGATTATAAATACCTCAAATACTAACAATCCATAACTGGATGAGAAAGCCTTCTCTGACTTGTGTTTAAGTTAAGCTTAGGGCTTGTGTCAGCTGGAAAACAAAGTCATACTTGAAAACAACAGATAGAGCTAATGAAGATGCACTCTAGCCATTTCAAAGCAAGCTTCTGTAATGGATCTCATAATAACTTTACAGTAAGTTACATTGATTATTTTTTAATAGTGCCTGGAAAGGAAGAAAGATGTTTTATTTATTTTTCTTACGGGAAATTGTGTCTTGTCTTTATTGTAGTTCCAATTTAAAGTCAGCACTGCAAAACAGACTGCTACATCTCCATATGAATCAGCAACAAAGCCAGTCATTGATGCAAGAAGCTGAAGTCTGAGAAGTGGCACCAAAAGCAAAGAAAGGCTTCACCATTTTCAGTGCATGCTGGCAAAGCACACAGTAGTTTCCCAGCTGTGTTGTTTATGGGTTGTGTACATAAAGACAGAAGCAAATGATGCAAAGGTCTTCCTTAAGTCGATCACTCCATGAGAAGGCAAAACCAGCACAGATTACTCCTTTCAGTACTAAGCTCAGGTCCCCAGAACTCAGACAAGCAATATGATGGACAAAAGAAGAATAATTGGCTTATATTGTAAAAATGACCTCTAGCACACATTGAAGATGTTTTTTTATTTTTTAAAATCCTTTGGCAATGTCCCTGCTTCTAGAGTATTCTCACATTGTTGCTGGAACATGTGAAAGCAGAGATTGTTGAAAATCACACCAAGGAAGCATGAGATTTATTTCCCGGGGTATTTTCCAAGCACTTTACAAACAAGCACATTTTCTTCTACATGTCACTATTCTGCAAACAGTATCATGGCTACTATGATTAGCAGCTGAAGACTTCATACTTCTACCAGACAAAAAGCAAGTATTTCTTAAATATTATTTACAATAATTTTTATGGTATTGATTTTCCATATATTATTCAGTGTCTGAAGAGCTGAGGGTGGATCAAACCTTTCCTTGAAGCATTTAGTGATTTTGAAAAGAGAGAGAGAGAGAGAGCACAAGTCCACAAGCTCAATTTCTACTGCTTTGCCCTTACAATGGACTCAGATTGCAGAATTGAGATGACTGCTTATCATGGCAAGAGAAGTAAACACTGGTAGGGTGCAGAGGACACAGCACGCCTACTGAATAGGATGGGAAACTACTGAAGTCTGAACTTGTTTTTTGGTCACACTCATAATGTGGTGGAGGTTTTTCTTGGGATAAGGGAAAGAGAAAAGAAGTGGAAACTTGCTTTTCAGGTACATAGCATAGGGATACTTGCCATGTATCACAGCAATATACTCACAATCAGCAAAATCACAGCAATATGTTCACAGTCCTGTTTCATACTCTCAGTCTCTTTTCCTTAATTTCTTTAAAGAAGTTTAACAAATTTGGCATCTCACAGATCATATTGCTATGTCATCACTGTTAAAATTACTATCTGCATATATGCTTCCTCCCTGAGTAAAGTCAAAATAGTAAGTAATGTGAGGCAGTGCCTGGAAATATGTCCATACAATTAAATCTAGTCATGGGCAATTAAGGAAGTTACATCAGTCAGGTACTAACTGTTATGTTGCTTGGTACAGTACCTACAGTACACAAAACCTTTCCCTTCTGATCTTTAAGAAGGTGTCTGTATTTACATTATAGAAGCGTGACTGACACAGTAGTCACGTGCTTTGGCATAATTTAACTTCAGCCTCCTCTGCACCACAAAATCTCAGGCAGAGTGGTATGATATGAAAAAGTGAACAGAGAAAAGTTCATACATTTGATGTTTACAAAGCTTATCAACTTAGTTTGGGCATCTATAGGAAAGACCAATGTGATAAAGCACAGAGCACCAAACACCTCCTTTAAAATCTGTTTCTTGAAATCACAACATTCCATGACAGGAGAGTATGATCTGCTATTCTAAGAGTTATCAATCTTGCATATCACACTGTACCTCTCTCATTAAAATCATGCAATTTTTTCTGTAGTTGAGTTTATGCCATCCATTTCTTCATTGCAATTTAATGCCATAAGCAGAAGCTGTAAGAATGCGAAACTACTCAAAAATGTTTATAAATTGAATAGGTACGTATTTACCAACTACCTTTGTTGTATTTGACAAGATCATAGAAGAACACTGCACGCTGAGTGCATGGGTAAAAAGACCAAAAAAAATATAATCCATAAGTGTCATCTAGATAAGATTTCTCCCTGTGTAAAGCTAGCAGATCATAAGCTGCTATTGACATTGAGCCAGCTGAAAATGTGAACTGTAGCAAGAGATATAATGCAGATAAATGTCCTTTTTTTTGTATTTTAAAGAGCTCCAGAGGCTCTTCCTCCTAAATCCTTTCATTGATTATGCTGTCTAGTAGAATCCAGCATTTCTACAGAGGCTAAATCCTTGCTGCATAGTGAGCTTCCTTTCCCCTTCCCCAGCCCTATCAGCCCTCAGAGAGCATGGATATGGTTGGACTCAGATTTAATTGGTCCCTTCCAAGCATGTTTATTCTGTGATGTTTATTCTGATCACAAGCATGTGATTCTGTTATTCTTTTGCAGAATATGGAACCTATATGCAAAGGCAGGCCTGGACTGCAAACAAAACTCCTGTGGGCTACAAGTTGTACCTAAAGTCACACACAGAGCAAATGCAAAGAAAAAGAGATGACAACTTTTGCAAGTAGAGGTGTGGCTACGCATGATTTGAGCTGTGGACACTAAAATACTCTGAACTATAAACAGAATTTGCTGAACAGAATGCTGGTAACTCAGCTATTTCTGAAGGACAGGACTGACTATGGTTAGGCTGGAGCAACAACTCTTCAGTGAAAAAACAGCAATTTGGTAGAGATGCAGGTGTGCAGTACTCTGTTCTAATAGTTATTTGAAAAATATATGAACAGACAGCATTACAAATCAGCTGGCTGTTCCTCAACTCGGGAATTATTCAGGGTGTTATAGTTTCTGGAAAGTAGTGTTTACTTCAGTGGACAGATAAATTGCCCAAAGCAAAAGGAGGACGTAAGAAGTAGTAGCCTAGCATCCATCTTGTCAGTTAGAGAGGGGATGGGGAAAAATAATGGTATTTGTACTCTTTTTAAAGTATTTTGAGCAACTAAATCTTGTTCACTTCAGTGCCAAGCAGCGCTTCCTAGAGTCAGCTCTTCTCTGCTACAGATAGCATCACTTTTTAGATTGCAAGGTTCAAGGTCACATGGTATTAAACTTACAAATACATTAGCACAAAGAAAGAAGGTAATAGACATTGTCAACAATAATGACACAACTACCTGTAGTAATACATCTTCTCATTTATTATAGATATTCATTAGTGAATTCAAACCCAAAAAATTTTTCAATGTGTCACTACTCAAAACAAACCTTATAAACCCACACAAATCAAAGGGAAACATTATTCTCAACAATGAGTTGCTTAGAAATCTGGTAACAACTTAAATAAGTATAGTCATTTGACAGAAAAAAGAATCCAAGACATATAAATGATAATTCTTTATCCATAAATATAGATAAGATATCCCTGTACTATACAGCATTCTGGGATCTGGACAGTACACCTACACCACACAACCATCCCCCTCTTTTTTGTTTGAGGCTCCACTATACAAAGTTCAGTATGGTGCATCTGAACTTCAGATGTTTACAACATAGTACCTTTTTGAGTTTTGAGTAGCTATGGCTGAAATGTACACATGTTCATTTTTAATACAAGCATTTTATATACACTCAGTACTTCCTCCTTCTGTAAATTAAGTGTCCATGGAACAAGTAAATCTAAATAAACCCATCTTCAGTCTTATCACATCAGGAGGTCAGAGACTGTATGAATTCAGATCAATGATAAGCAATTGTTTTTGAAGTGAAGCAAATCAATGTCAATAATTACAGCTCACAGAAGATGGTAAATCCATCCTGTCCCTTTTGAGTGCACTTGATTAAGCCTTATTTCTGTTTTCATTTTCACACAAATTGTTTTGATTATATACATTTGCTTTTTCCCATTCATTTAACTGGATTGTATATTTGAAAATAACTGTATCTTGAAACTAGAAAACCACAAAACTGGATTCCTACCTCAGTATCTCTTTGCTTCTCAGACAGTAAATAAATTACTTTTGTTCTAATTTGAATGTTCAATAAATTGAATTAGCACTTTGTTTCACAGGAAGATAGGCTACCAGACAGAGTAAAAGTGTTTGCATATGCAACCTGTTTAATTTGTAAAGCATTTATAAATATTTCCTTGCCAGGAGGTCTGCAATGAAAACCACCTTTCTCTGAAGATGTCCATTTATCCACAAAGCATTGAAGATATGAAGTGTATGTACCAGTAAAAGCAGGAAAAATGCTCTCAACTTTTAAACTGAGGGAGGACAAAATCCTACTCAGGTTCCCATTTTTTCACTTACGTTATGTGTTTTGATGGAATACTCACAAGAAGTTCTGTATCACAGAACTCATTACCAACCTACAGTGTAGGGAAAGAATTTCTCCAGCAAAGCCCAAAGGATGGAGGGGGGAAGGCAGGTAAAAAACAAAACTAAACAGAAAACATTGAACATTACAAGAAGCATCACAAAAGCATACAATCAATTTTGTGTTCTTATCAAAGTGTGGCTAGCCATTTGCCTGCTCCGCTCAGTTCCATTTCTGTCCTCTCACATTGCCATGGAGCTTTGGCTCTCTACTTACCATCCAAACTAATGTTAAAATGTCAGTGATATTTGATAGCTGACCTGCAGTTCCCAAGAGCTGTCTGGATATAAATTCAGATTCAAAATCCAACCCAAAATAGTAAAAATCTTGCAGAAGTTTCACAGAAATAACTGGGTATTTCAATCTTCTCTAATATCACTCATCTGGCAAATTTGTTTGTTTGCCATTACTCCATGATCATCACCATGTTTTGTAGCAATCCACACAATCATAAAAGCATCAGTCATCAATTTCCATACAACTTTTGGGTTGTGAGTAGGATAAACACTGAGGATTTAGAGACAGGAAAGACCTGACAGTATGGATATTCAGAAACACCACAGACAGAGGAAAACTGCCAAGATTTGTGCTTATTATTTTTGATAAAGTTGTAACCTAGCTTTCTATTCTATGAAGAATCCTCATAGTCCTTAAAAATCTGACTGTAAACATTAACTTTCCAAATCCAACAAACAAAAGGATACCACACAGGGCTGAGACAGTGAAAGAGAAGCACTTGTTTTCAGACCCACCACAGGCAGAAAAACGGTAAGGATTTTTGTGCAGTAGTGTAGGGTGTTTTCATTCCTTGTACATTTTCTTTCATTTTCTAGATGGATGGTGCACAATATAGGCAATGCCAACGTTCTGTTTGCACAACACTGGGCCAAACAAACATGCCTGTGTGGGATTTTTATTGTAAATGTCATGTAATCAAAATGCTTGCTGGACAGCATAAAGCTACAAGGCTGACTAGAGTTTTGCAGATACTACAGTTTATTCTGCCTTAACTAACCAGCTGTAACAAACAATTTAGGAATGTCATATAAGAATGCTATTCTCAATTAACATTGTAACTGTCCAAGCCACATTCAAAATTATTAAATAGTTTAGCAAGTGCTATGCTCTTATAGACTCATATAATCACAGAATTATTGAGGCTGGAAAAGACCTCTAAGATCATCAAGTCCACCCTATGACCTGACATCACCGCATTGGCTAGACCACAGCATTAAATGCCATGTCCAATCTTTTCTTAAATGCTTCCATGGATGGCAACTCCACCACTTCCCTGAGCAAATAACCACACAGTTCATCCTAACAGATCAATTTACTATTGAAACATCAAACAATTTTTTAGAATGGGATAGAAAATACCTATTGGGTCATATAAGTTGAAGGCTGATTACTTAGTAAATGATGAGGGATTGAAGAATAGTTTCTTTTAGATGCCATTTGGTACCTGGGCTGGACAATTCAAATATTTGGGTTGGTAAAGTGCTTTTCCGTCAAATAAATCTTTAAGGAATTGTTCCCATCATTAAAATTTCCACTCCCATTTCTTAATCTTTTCCCCTCTCTATCAATTTTTCCTATATTAAAGTAGGAGGGTTCATAATAATTAAACAATGCTTTGCAGCCTCATGCTCTCTGATTACATTTCAGGTCATCATTTGAAGATTTTTTCTACAAATGCCCTGAACTCATTCATGTAGCATCTCCCTTGATTTCTTTCACACAGTCTCCTCCAACACACTTCTCTCTAAATTGGAGAGACATGAATTTGATGGGTGGACTGGTGGATAATGTATTGGTTGGATAGTCATCTAGAGGGTAGCAGTCAAGAGCTTAATGTTCAGATGAAGGTTAGTTAGTGATAAGTGCTATCCTTCAGCAAAATATCTCATTTGCTATCTTCATCAGTGATGCAGACATTGAGCGCACTCTCAGCAAGTATGCAAGTGACAACAAGCTGAGTGGTGCAGCCGGCATGCCTGAGGTATAGGTGTGAACCCCATGAGGTCCTGCTTCTGGGTTGAGACTACCCTTAATATCAATACAAGTTGAGGGATGATGCAATTGAGAACAGTCCTCTGGAGAACAAATTAGGGATCTGGTGGATGAAAGGCTGGACATCAGCAGACAATGTACACTTGTAATCCAGAAGGACAACTAAATTTTGGGCTGCATCAAAAACAACACAGCCAGTAGGTTGGGGGAATTGATTCTCCCTCTCTATTCCCCTCTGCTGAGACCCTATCTGGAGTCCTCAACACAAGCAAGACGTGTTGGAGAGGGTCCAGAGGACAGCCACAAAAATGACCAAAGGGCTGGAGCACCTCTGCTATAAGGACAGTCTAAGAGAATTAGGACTGTTCAGCCTGAAGAAGTCTCTGGGGAAACCTCACTGCAGCCGTTCAGCACTTATAGGTGTCCTATAAGAAATATGGAGACACACTTTTTAGCAGGGCCTGTTGTGACAGGAATCATAGAATGGCTTATGTTGGAAAGGATTTCAGAGATCATCTAGCTTGAACCCGCTGCCATTGGCAAGGCCACCTTTCACTAGACCAGAACCCCTTCCATCCCAGCCTCGAACACTTTCAAGGAGGGGGCATCCAATGCTTTCCTGGGCAATCAGTTCCAGGGCCTCATGACTCTCAGAATGAGGAATTTCTTCTTAAGATCTAATCTAAATCTGCCCCATTCTCCCTTGTCCTATCACTAGAGTACCTCCTTTGTCTTGGTAGTCAGTTCTTTTGATACAGTCCAGGGTACTGTTCGTCTTCTGGGCTGCAGTCATGAATTTCCAGCTCACGTAGAGTTTCTCATCTACCAACACCCCCAAGTTCTTCTCCTCAGGATTGCTCTCAATCACATTCGCTACCCAACAAATATTTGTGCTTGAGATTACCCTAAACCAGATGTATGGCCTTGCACTTGGCCTTGTGGAACCTCATGCAGTTTGCATGGGCCCAGTTCTCAAGTCTGTCAAGGTCCCTGTGGATGGCAGCCCTTCCCTCCAGTGTGTCAACCACAGCCCAGCTTGGTGTCATCAGAAAACTTGCTGAGCGTGCACTCAATGCCCCTGTTAAACAGCACTGGACCCAAAACAGGCTCCTGAGGAGCACTGCTTGTAACTGATCTCCATTTGGACATTGAGCCGTTGATCACAACTCTTTGACTGTGACTATCCATCCCATTCCTTATCAGCAGAGCAGTCCACCTGTCAAAACCATATCTCTCTAATGTAGAGACAAGGATGCTATGTGGGGCAGTACTGAATGCTGTTCCAGTTTGGGAACAAATTGTGGAGGGCAGAGAGACCCGGTTAAGAATTCCCCTCCCCCAGTCTATGTGTTAAAAAAAGTTTGACACCCAGAATGCAAATGAAAAAATTAATTAATTTATAAAGAAGGCTTATTAAATAACAGTGCTGACAAAACAAAGATAATTGCCCTCCCCCAAACCTGTATCCTATACAAAAAAACCCCACCACCTCCGAAAACTGAAATCTGCAGGATAAAAAAGCAGCTGCAGTGAAGCAGTAGCAGGGAGCAGCTCCCACGGCAGAGTGCGAGAAAAGGGAAGCACCAGTGGGGCGTGTGGCTGTAAGCTCGCAGATCCAGGGAGGGGGAAGACAGAAGGCCGCCATGAACAACGGGGAGTGCAGAAGCAGCAAAATTTAGAAGCAAAGAACACTCAAGAAGGCGGCTGAACCAGTCCCCAAAAGCCCCCTGAAACAGTCGTGGTAAACCAATCCCAGGACTGAACAGATTTCCCACTCAAAATAATATCCAATCATAAGGTCAGAAAATCTCCAAGATAAACCTCAGAAGTTTTTCCACTTCCCTGGGAGATGTCCCTCCTGCCACACCTTCTCACTCGCTCTCCCTCACGGCTTTGTCCCGCCAAATGGCGATACTTAACCTTTCCTTACTACACTGAAAAGAAAGGAGAAAGGAACAGAGTTGTTATACAAACTAGTTTGGTTTTTTTTTTTCCTCTCTACCCCACGACAAACGCCTTGCAGAATGGTTTTAAACTAAAAGAGAGATTTAGACTACATACAAGGAAGACACTTTTTTACAGTGAGGATGGTGAAACAGTGGTACCGGTTGCTCAGAGGGGTGGTAGTTGTCTCATCCCTGGAAACATTTGAAGTCAGGCTGGATGAGGCTCTGAGCAACTTGATGTAGTTGAAGAAGTCCCTGCTTGTTGCAGAGGGCTTGAGCTAGATGACCTTTGAAGGTCCCTTCCGACCAAAGCATTCTATGATTCTATGAATTGTCAATGAGAATTGTGATTTGAACTGGTTTCACTTTTAAACAAAAAATCATTACTTATTTCTGAATGCTGATACTGCTTCCTTGAACATAAAGAATTGGTTTGTTCCTAATATCTATTGCAAACCAAATCCACTACACATCTCATGACTGAGTACTGCACAGAACTACCTACTAGAAACAGGTAAGTGCCAATCTAAAAATAACATCACATTTTTCACTAATGCTTACCAGAGGAAGAGGAGGACTAATTTCAAACAAACGCGCAATAAACATGATAGCAAATCGTGAAACTAAACCCTTGTTTAGTTTCTATTCAGAAAAAATGTTCAATTTCAGTAACACTTATTATCAATTACAGATGTTGAAAAATCCACTTGAAAATTCTTGATTGAAATATGCGTCAATTTTTGTTTTCAAAAGTACCAAAAATACTACCCTGCATCTTTCTAAGATGTCTGTCCTTGTGTTGTCTACAGCATTTATGTTCTGCAAGTCTTATGGTTAGTAGTATTAAACCAAGACCACATTTATTTTCAAAGACATCTGCCTAAGCAGAAATTGAGATCTGCAGAACACACAAAGAAGCAGATTTCTATCCTGAGAATGTATGTATGTAAAACTTGATAGCATTTCAGATATAAATGGGGGAAAAATAATTCTGCTTTATATCTGATTCAACTCATGTTAGTAGGCTACTAATTTTGTATAGAAATCTTGAGTTTTGTATAGGAGTCTTGAATGGTTTCTCCCTGTTCTATGAGCAGAGGGATTATTTCTTTCATGTTGTACATATGAAGCCTTTGAGGATTGCTTAACTCTTTTGAAAAAAATTTCTAGAAATTGTCTTACCTAGTACTGTAGCCCTTGTCACATTTCTGTAGAAGCAGGGAAGGAGAGCTGAAGCAGATAGGGGTATATTTCTAGTACTTTTGGTTTTAACCAAACTATCACACAGTACCACAGTAACGATAAGGTTGGAAAAGACCTTAAAGATCATCCAGTCCAACCTAAATCCAAAATAAACCAAGTAACCTAACCAAGTAACCTAATATCTGACATCTAGATCACGCCACTCAGCACTTCATCAAGACTAACCTTGAACACCACCAGGGACAATGACTCGACCACCTCCATGGGCAACCCATTCCAAAACCTGACCACTCTTTCAGTGAAAAGCCTTTTCCTAATGTCGTGTCTAAACCTCCCCCGATGGAGCTTAAGATTATGACCCCCCTTGTCTTGCCTCCAGTGTCCAGGGAGAAAAGACCGACCCCTGCCTGACTACATCCACCTTTTAGGTAGTTATAGACAGCAATAAGGTCACCCCTGAGCCTTCTCTTTTCCAGGCTAAACAGACCCAGCTCCATCAGCCTCTCTTCACAGGGCTTACCTTCCAGGCCCTTTACCAATCTAGTTGGTCTTCTCTGGATTCATTAAAGCACCTCAACATCCTTCCTAAACTGAGGGGCCCAGAATCAAACACAATACTTCAGGTGCGGTCTAACCAGTGCCGAATACAGGGGGAGGATAACCTCCATCGTTCTGCTGGCAACACCATTCTTGATGCAGGCCAGGACACCATTAGCCCTCTTGGCCGCCTGGGCATATTATTGACTCATGCTAAGTTTACTGTCCACCAGTACCCCCAAGTCTCTTTCCGCCTGAGTACTCCCTAAGAACTCCATTCCCAGCCTATAGTTCTGCCTGGGATTGTTGTAACCAAAATGCAGAACCCAACACTTAGACTTGTTAAAACTCAGTAGTACAGAAGTAGTATTATTCCATTAAATATGGTAGGTAAACACTGCTTTATTAGCAGTCTATGGCACTCCAATGGACTCTGGCAGGACATAGAAGGCAAAGCAGGTTACTGTTGAGTTATCTGGAGGACCCAGAGGGAACCAATGAAAAAACATTGGGCAAGATGTTAACAGGTGAGCTCAGGAAAAAAATGGATTACAGAAGAAAAATGAAAAGTTTATAGTAAGCACACAAAGTGTTGTATTATTAATAATAGTAGGATACTTCCAGTGTAGCTTCATCAGACACAGTGTTCTGCACCTTTTATGAGTTAGTTACCATGGTCTATTATTATAAACATAGCATCACCAGTTCGTTTTGCCAAGTAGTCACCACTGGCTTGTGTAAGCCGGAGCATTCCTTTTTACAGACTCATTTCTTTTTCAGTTACTTTGCGTGCAGCATGAAACATTGTACACTCTGCTAAAACACAGAGCTGGACATGAGGCGGTCAACTGCATAATAATTCTTGAAAAGACTGACAATACCTGGAATTAATTTACACTTCTGTTTTGTTTTGTTTTTTGTTTTAGTCCTCACACAGCAGCAGCAGAGAGTGGGGTGATATAAGAGTTTTCCTGCACGGGAGTACTCAGGAAGCCGGCTGAGTTTCAGTAGTCTTGTGGCTTTACCTGGGCAAGAGCTGAGCTGCGGAGGGGTGTGTGTGTGTGTGTGTGTGTGTGTGTGTGTGCCGCGCTGGATCTCTTTAAAGGATGTGAAACTGGAAGTTGCGTCCAGACCTCACGTGACAGTGAGAAACCTGACAGGCTGATCACTGGCTGCTGGGGGTCAACAACAAACAAACCAACAAACCCAAAAGAACCCCAACGCCAAAACAAAGCAAACAAAAAACCATGGTAGCAACATGGCAGCAGAGGAAGACCAGGCTACAGTCACCACTGCATATGGATGTGGGAACGCAAACAGAGGCCCCCAAACAAGATGAGGCTGTGCAGGTGTCAGGCTGCCAGGAATGAACGCACTCTTGAGTTTTCCTGGTTGCATATGGTGTGAGCAGGTAGATTATCTGCTTAACGGAAAAGCACAGCTGCAAGGTGAGGTTGGAGAGCTACAGGAAGAAGTAGAAAGGCTCAGGAGAATTGGAGAGGCTAAAATAGAAGTACACCAGTGGAGCCAGTCTGCACAACAGCCAAATAAGACCAGGAAACAAGGGGACCAAGTATCCTGCACTTCTGACAGGGAGGTCAGAAGCCCAAGTAGAAGGGGTGAGTGGAGCCTAGTGAAGAGTCATGGCAAAAGATGAGTACCACCCTTATCTTCTCAGTTGCCGCTGAGTAACAGATATGAGCCTCTATTGGAAGGCAGCCAGTCCAATAAGGATATAGAGGAAAGAGGACCCTTACCAGAGGCCCTAGCAAGGTCTTGGAAATCTGGGAAATTTTCCAGTCATATGACAGCCGCCTCCACAAAGAAGAAAAGGGTCCTAGTTATTGGAGACTCACTCCTGAATGAGACTGAGGGCCCAATATGCAGAGCTGACCCTCAGCATAGGGAAGTCTGCAATCTATGTGGAGCCCGGATCGGGGTTAATATTAGGATGCTCCCTAACCTGGTGAGATCAGAGGCCTATTGCCCACTGCTGATCTTCCAGGCAGGCGGGGAGGAAGCTGTGTTCCGTAGCCTGAGGGGAATTAAGAAGGACTACAATGCCTTGGGACCTTTGGTAAAACAGTCTGGGGTACAGATTGTGTTTTCTTCACTACTTCCACTTCGGGGAGAGGACACGGGCTGGAATAGGAGGACTCAGTCCATTAATATCTGGCTATAAGACTGGTGTTACAGGCAGGGCTTTGGATTCTTTAATAATGACTGGTTTTGTAAGACACCAGATCTTACAGGTCCACATGGGAGAGGTTTATCCCAGAAGGAAAAAAAGGGTTCTAGGGCAGGAATTGGCAGGACTCATTCAGAGGGGTTTAAACTAGATTCGAAGGAGGGTGGGTTTGAAGTGGGGGGTGCATACCAGTGGGACAGTGCTCTAGTCTTAATGAAAAGCAGGTGGCCTCTTGCTGTCCTAGGGTGAAATTGGAGCTCTCAGCTCACTTCCTGAAGTGCCTGTACACCAATGCACGCAGCACAGGGAATAAGCAGGAGGGATTAGAAATCTGTGTCCATTCAGGTGATTATCATCTGGTGGCAATTACAGAGACCTGGTGGGATGGCTCACATGACTGGAGTGTGGTCATGGACGGCTGTGTCCTTTTAAGGAGGGGCAGATCAGCAAGGTGAGCTGGGGGATTTGCTCTTTATGTGAGAGAGCAACTGGAATGTCTTGAGTCATCATTCAAAGACCAATTCTTTGAAGCACAACACAAGCGCAACCCAACAGGAAAGAAGTCGAGGAAAGGAGCTAGAAGACCTTTGTGGTTAAATGGGGAGCTACTGCATAAATTGAAGAAGAAGAAGAAAATCTATAGGTCATGGAAGGAGGGGGTGGCCACTTGGGGTGATAATAAGGCTCTGATGAGAGAATGTACAGATGCAACTAGNGATGCAACTAGGAAAGCCATGGCCTCCTTGGAAGCAAACCTTGCAAGAGAGGTCAATGGTAACAAAAAGGGCTTCTTCAATTCAGTGCAGGTAAAACTAAACCTAGAGGCAATGTGGAACCCCTGCTGAATGAGGTGAGAGCCCTGAAGACAGAGGGTACAGAGAAAGCAGCCATACTGGACGCTTTCTTTGCCTTTGTCTGTACTT
>VZRI01003629.1:89816-100431 GCA_013397515.1 Upupa epops | reverse complement strand
GTTGAAGGACAGCCTGGCTGTGGCCCTGAGTGCCCTGGGGTGGCCACTGGGGTGCTGTAGGGTGCTGAGCTGGGCTGGAGAAGTTCAGAGGGCTCTGCCAGGTTCAATTCCTCTGTGATTGTGCAGAAGGCATCCCCTACTATTTCCAGGTAACATCCATTTTCAGCTACAGCTTGGGGATGTGTGTTCCACAGAAGCTAAGATCATTAACCCCTAAACCCTGTAGCAAAACAGTGGCAAAACTGGGCTCGTGTGGCTACCAGCGAGTTGGAAAGTCATTGTAGAAGATGTTCACATAAAAATCACAATGTGGGCTTGGCCGTGTTTCATCTTGGGGCTCTGAGATTCATCACCACAGCCATGAGTGACTGTCGCTCAGATCTGGAGGCTGGCTGGTGGCTCTAACCCACAGGTGGTTTAGGGGTCAGGATTTGTTTTACCTGCAAGGCTGAGCTGCTCCGCTCCCCTCAGTTTGCACCCTCAGAAAGCTGCTGAGATTTCCTCCTGCCCTGTCAGAGCACCCGCTAACAGGGCAGCAGCTGAGCAGAGGAGCCGTGGGTGAAGCCTCATCCATATCTATTTGACTTGCAGGGCCCCCAGCGAGCCTCTTCCAGCCGCCCCGCCGCCCAGGCCTGGGGACTGTTGGCAAACCCATCCGCCTGCTGGCCAACCATTTCCAGGTGCAGATCCCCAAGATCGATGTTTATCACTACGATGTCGATATCAAGCCAGAAAAGCGCCCCCGGCGAGTGAACAGGTAGGAGCTGGTCGGTAGCTGAAGAGTCTGAAAGCCTGGGTTCGCCTCGCCTCTCCCTAGGATTCCTTCCCCGGCTACAGGGCAGGTTCTGTCTGCGCTTGGGGTAGCGGCTGCTTCCCCCTCGGCTCTAACAGTGCTTGTTGGGGTGGTGAAACTGCAGCTGCTTCTGCTGTGCAAGGGCATCTCCCTGCTGATCGCTGCACAGCCTGCTGCACCAGGGCGTTAGCAGCAGCCCGCAGGCTGGGGGGCAGCGGTTTGGGGTGCACGCAGGGCTGCTGTGTCACTACACTCAATGCTCTGCTCCCCCCACACTGGACCTTCCTGCTCCCTCCCCTGTCGCTCATCTCTTGCTCACTGGTGCAAAAGAATTGGAGCAGGGTGAGGTTTCCTCTTGTTCACCTCGCTGACTGAATCCCCGTGCAGGGAGGTGGTGGACACCATGGTCAGGCACTTCAAGATGCAGATATTCGGCGACCGGCAGCCTGGGTACGACGGCAAGCGGAACATGTACACGGCGCATCCCCTGCCCATCGGCCGTGACAGGGTGAGTGGCACCACAGGGGTTTTAGATGCTCTAGGAGAATCTGGAAAGTTCCTTGTCCTGGCAGCAGCCCCGAGTGCTGCCGCGGGGATTAGCGTCGGCAGGCAGCACCGGTCGGGGGTCTCTAGGGACTGGCTGGGGTTTTACTGAAGTTTCTAGTTGCCAGTTCTTCTGGGGACAGGACAAGGGGCACTGGGTGCCAGCTGGAGCAGAGGAGGTTCCCTCTCAATCTCAGCAGGACCTTCTTCCCAGGGAGGGTCCCGGAGCACTGGCAGGGGCTGCCCAGGGGGGCTGTGGAGTCTCCTTCTCTGCAGACGTTCCAGCCCTGCCTGGCTGTGTTCCTGTGCCACTGGGTCTGGGGGATCCTGCTGTGGCAGGGGGACTGGACTGGAGGATCTTTCCAGGTCCCTTCCCATCCCTAAGAATTCTGTGATTTACCCCTCGAGGTGAGAACTGGCTCCAGTTCCATGCTAGAACCGGGGTTGGTGTTTCCCAGCCACTCATCTTAACCAAGAGGTTTTCCTGCCTCCTCGCTTGGACTTCTCTGCTGTTAATTGGACTTGAAGGAGATGACTCACGGTTCTCCAGAGCTTTGACGTCACCCTACTGATCACTGCTTAAAATTTCCCTGTGAAGGTTTCTCAGCTGAATAAATCACAGATCCTAAAGGAACCGAGTGAACTGCACAGAGACATCACCAAAAGTGCAGATTCAGGGGGGACCGAGGAGGAACCTGTAGCCTTGCTGAGCGCCAGGATGGCAGCCTGCAGCCCGAAACAACAGCCTCTGCTTAATTCCATCAGGTGGACATGGAGGTGACGCTGCCAGGAGAGGGCAAGGACCAGACGTTTAAGGTCTCCATTCAGTGGGTGTCAGTCATCAGCCTTCAGCTGCTGCTGGAAGCTCTGGCCGGGCACCTGAATGAAGTTCCGGAGGATTCAGTGCAGGCGCTCGATGTGATCACCCGGCACCTTCCCTCCATGAGGTGGGTGCTCCTGGGGCCTCCTGACCGCTGCTGTTAGCCTTTGTGTTTGTTAGGAGTTGCTGCTGTGAGGAGGGATGCGGGGTGGCTCCTGTAACTCGGCACCCACCTCACAAGTTTGCACTGGAAGAGGGAAATCTGATCCAGACTGGGGACTGGCCTCTGCTGGTCAAGTTTCTAGCAGGACTGCACTACAGCCTTTGCAACTGCACTGCCTCAAGGGCTCTGTGTGCTGCCCTGCAGTGAGCGCCAGCAGCTGCAGGAGGCCACAGAAATGGGTTTCAGACCCTCAGACCAATATTGAAAGGTTGAAGGGGCTGCCCAGGGGGGCTGTGGAGTCTCCTTCTCTGCAGCCGTTTCAAACTCCCCTGGGCTGCTCCTGTGCCCCTGGATCTAGGGGCTCCTGCTGTGGTAGGGGGACTGGACTGGATGGTCTTTCCAGGTCCCTTCCCACCCCTGACACTCGGTGATGCTGTGAAGGGTCCGGGTATTGATTCTGGGGTTTTTCAGGTACACTCCCGTGGGTCGCTCCTTCTTCTCCCCTCCTGAAGGTTACTACCACCCCCTGGGCGGCGGCAGGGAGGTCTGGTTCGGTTTCCACCAGTCGGTCAGACCTGCCATGTGGAACATGATGCTCAACATCGACGGTGGGTAGGAGATGCTGGCTCTGCTCCTGTAACCGAGTTCTTTCTGCCTCTAAATTAAACGCCCTCCTTTTTTACCTCAGTGTCAGCAACCGCTTTCTATCGTGCCCAGCCTATCATCGAGTTCATGTGCGAGGTCTTGGACATCCAGAACATCAATGAACAATCAAAGCCTCTCACAGACTCCCAGCGTGTCAAGTTTACCAAAGAAATCAGAGGTAAAGGCTGCTTCTGAGCTGCTGAGAGTAACTTCATCCCAGGGAGGGTGCCAGAGCCCTGGCAGGGGCTGCCCAGGGGGGTTGTGCGGTCTCCTTCTCTGGAGACGTTCCAGCCCCGCCAGGACTGTTGCTGTGTGACTGGGTCTAGGGGCTCCTGCTGTGACAGAGGGACTGGGCTGGATGATCTTTCGCACTCCCTTCCCATCCCTGTCACCCTGTGATGCTGTTGCAGATTGGTCAGGCGCTGGGGAAGCTGCCCTGCTCCCTTTGGCCTTCGTCTTCCTCAGAGGTGACTCCTCTCCCTGAATGTGTTTACTCAGACTCCTCTTGTGTCGGGCTTTCAGGTCTGAAGGTGGAGGTTACCCACTGTGGGCAGATGAAGAGGAAGTACCGCGTTTGCAACGTGACCCGGCGGCCGGCCAGCCACCAGACGTACGCACGCAGCGCGGGGTGACCGTTGGGAGCACCGTGGGGACGTGGAGGGAACTGGTGTCCGTGCAGGGATCCCAGAAGTCAAGCAGCTGTGCTGGGATTGTGCAGTGTTACTGGAGGAGAGGAACGCTGGGGGGGTTAGGTCACTGCTTTATTTCCTTCAGCACAGGAGATGGAAGCTGTTAGCAGAGTTATTGATCACATATCAGTATCAAAGAGCTCTGAAAAACCAGGGTCTGGGCTGTAAAATCTTTCCAGGAAGGAAAAATCCAGTAGCTGAGGATGAATGGGATCGATTTTTTTCCAAACTATTTGGGTTTTTACTTAAAAAACCTCTCTTGAAAAGTCTAATAACCAGAGCAAACGTCCTCTGTAGGTTCCCTCTGCAGCTGGAGAACGGGCAGGCGATGGAGTGCACGGTCGCTCAGTATTTCAAGCAGAAGTACAGTCTGCAGCTGAAGTACCCTCACCTTCCCTGTCTCCAAGTAGGGCAGGAGCAGAAACACACCTACCTCCCGCTCGAGGTAAGAGCCCGACACCGTCCCTCTCGTGCTGTGCTGCAGCCTCTGTGGGACGGCGTCACCACCGCCGCTGGCTGTTCCCGGGCAGGTGTGTAACATCGTGGCCGGCCAGCGCTGCATCAAGAAGCTGACGGACAATCAGACCTCGACCATGATCAAAGCGACGGCGAGATCTGCACCCGACCGACAGGAGGAGATCAGCAGGCTGGTGAGTGGCTGCTCCGGCTCCGCGGTCTCCTCGTCCCTGCTCATGGCTCTTGCAGGAGCCTCACAGCACAGGCAGCCACGGCAAAGCCATCGAGATCTGCTTGAGCTGGAAGGCCTGTTTGAAAACAAAGCCTCCTGGATAGCGAGAGCCTGCTCAGGGCAGAGGGCAGAGCTGCCCGAGGGATCAGGTGTAGTTACAGCAGTGCCCTCCTTTCCGCAGGTGAAAAGTAACAGCATGGTTGGGGGACCCGATCCCTACCTGAAGGAGTTCGGCATCGTTGTCCACAACGAGATGACGGAGCTGACGGGCAGGGTTTTGCCGGCGCCGATGCTGCAGTACGGAGGGAGGGTGAGTTTTCTGCCCCTTGTAAAGTACCTTGTCCTGCGGTTATTGAAACCCGTCCGCTTAATCAGCCTTCTCCTGGGGCTCTCTGAGCGCTGCTCAGCCACGGTGACCTCTGATTTGCCTTTCGCTTTCACCCAGAACAAGACTGTGGCCACTCCGAACCAAGGTGTGTGGGACATGAGAGGGAAACAGTTCTACGCCGGCATCGAGATTAAAGTTTGGGCTGTTGCCTGTTTTGCTCCTCAAAAGCAGTGCAGGGAGGATTTACTGAAGTAAGTGACTCCTGTTTGTGCAGGATCCCTGGCTGAAGCTTGATTTCACTCACGTTTCCAAAGGGTGATGCACAGTCCCCGTTGGTTTTAGCTGATCAAACAGGGCAAGGGCCACTCTGTGGTGTTTAGAGCGTTCTGTAACTTGGGAGGAGGCAGAGACAGAGTCCATAACCTCTTGGAAAAGTGCTGGTTCTGCTGAGGCTGCTTTCCACTGGCCTTCTGATCGTGCTCTCTCATTCTAAAACCTGAACTGGTTTTCTTCCTTGACCTTTACTGCCTCCCTGGCAACGCACGGTGCGTGCCTTCCCCTGTCCTTCAGCTTGGAGAACCCTAGAGACTGAGGTGAAGCGTTTGGCTCAAGCGCTGGCGGCAGTAGCACTCGGGTGCTTCTGGTGAAGGAGGTAACCGTTACCAGAGCATCAGTATCAGTGAGGGACTCTGCCTCAACCTTCAGCTCAAGCGTGTGCTCGATGCCACGAGGCTGGTGCAGTCAGACAGGGACGACTCCCTCAGACAGGACTCGAGCGAGTTCCTTAACTCATGCTGAGTAACAGCTGTAGAGTCGGGTGGGAAGAGCTGGGAAAGAGCTGAGCAGATCGTGTCGACAAACTTGGGTGGCAAAGGGGGCAGCAGGGCAGAAGAGCCGGGCTGACCCCGGCGCTGTTGGTTTGCAGGAGCTTCACAGACCAGCTGCGCAAGATCTCCAAGGACGCCGGGATGCCCATCCAGGGGCAGCCCTGCTTCTGCAAATACGCCCAGGGGGCGGACAGCGTGGAGCCCATGTTTAAACACTTAAAGCTCACTTACGTTGGTCTGCAGCTGATCGTGGTGATTCTGCCCGGGAAGACACCCGTGTACGGTACGGAGAGGCTGTCGAGTGTTAATTGCTTGTACAGTAAGTGGGCTCCTGCCTAGCGCCGAGGTCTGTTGTGGGGAGGCAGAGCAGGCGCTGGGTTCTGTTGAGGAGAGGGGGTTGGAGGTGGGGAGGGAGCGCTCGTGTTAACGCACAGAGCCGACTGAAGCTTCGTCAGGGAAAGGCGAGGGTCTGAATTACTCTAACGTTAGAAAAGCTCTTGAGTAAGAGACAGCAGACGGAGCTGACTGTTCAGTAACTGCAGCAGGGACTTGTTTTCTGTCGCAGCCGAGGTGAAGCGGGTGGGTGACACCCTCCTGGGAATGGCCACGCAGTGCGTGCAGGTAAAGAACGTGGTGAAAACCTCTCCCCAAACGCTGTCCAACCTGTGTCTGAAGATCAACGCGAAGCTCGGAGGAATCAACAACGTGCTGGTACCTCATCAAAGGTGAGATTCAATCGAGATCTTCCTGGCGCCTGGATTGTTGAGCAAAACCTTTTGTTGGCTCAAACGGTGCCGTTGGAAAGGCTGGGTGCTTTAGGAATACCCTGGTGTGGAGAGGGAAGGGTGATGCTGCCAGCAGGCTCTGCCTAGCCTGCCCTGTCCTGAGGCTCAGCTGCTGTTAGAGCTGCCCAGCAGCACACTGTGTGGGAAATAAGCTCACAGAGACCTTTTTGCCTGCCTTTGGGGTCACTCCGTCTGCCTTTTCCCCTGGCCACCTCCTCAAGCACACTGCTGCTGCCTTCCAAGTGGAAAGGGGTGAGGAGGAGGGACTCCTGAGAAATTCCTGGANACCATTCCCCCTGCTCTCACCACTCCCAGCCCTTGCAAACAACCCCTCCCCAGCTCTCCTGTAGCCCCCTTCAGGGACTGGAAGGCTGCTCTGAGATCTCCCTGGAGTCTCCTCTTCTCCAGGCTGAACAGCCCCAGCTCTCTCAGTCTGTCCCCGTAGCAGAGGTGCTCCAGCTCTCCCCTCATCCTCATGGCCCTCCTCTGGCCACGTTCCCACAGCTCCATCTCCTCCCTGGGCTGGGGGCTCCAGAACTGGACGCAGCCCTGCAGATGGGGTTCTCATGAGAGCAGGATAGAGGGGAGGATGCCCTCCCTTGCCCTGCTGGTCACACAAGTCTCACTGCAGCCCAGGATGTGGGTGGCTCTCTGGGCTGCAAGCGAACATTGCCGGCTCCCGTTGAGTTTTTCATCGATCAGCACCCCCAGTCCTTCTCCTCAGGGCTGCCTTTGCTTTGTGTTTCTGTTCTCTGCAGCCTGTAAGAGCTTGAGGTGGAGAACTTTGTCCTTAAAGACAAGGTGCTCGATCTGTGCGATGTTTCTTCCTCTGTTGAAGCGGGGTTTTTCCTCCCTCACTCTCCCTTCTCCGTGCAATCACTGTCCCTGTTTAATAACCCTTAATCCTGTTAAACAGGCCGTCGGTGTTCCAGCAGCCAGTGATCTTCCTGGGAGCAGACGTCACTCACCCTCCTGCCGGGGATGGGAAGAAGCCGTCCATCGCCGCGGTGGTGGGCAGCATGGACGGGCACCCGAGCCGGTACTGCGCAACAGTGCGGGTGCAGACGTCCCGCCAGGAGACCTCCCAGGAGCTGCTCTACAGCCAGGAGGTGATACAGGACCTCACCAACATGGTGCGAGAGCTGTTGATCCAGTTTTACAAATCCACTCGCTTCAAGCCCACCAGGATCATCTACTACAGAGGGGGAGTATCGGAGGGACAGATGAAGCAGGTAACTGCCTGGTGATTTGCCTGTGGAAAGGGACCAGCCCTGTCAAACCACAGCTCTTTGTTTCTGTGGGGTGCGTTGGCCTGGGGGGACAGTTAGCAGCTCCGGCGCTGGGTGGGCGCCGTGTAGAGAGTTCTCCTGTCTGAGCTTGATCCTCACAGGGTGCTGTTTGCACGTGGAGAAAAGGATGAGGATAAGATGATACGAACTGACTTCAGCGTCTCATAGCCAAACCTCCTCCTTGTAGGTAGCGTGGCCGGAGCTGATTGCGATCCGGAAGGCCTGCATTAGTTTGGAGGAGGATTACAGACCGGGAATAACCTACATCGTCGTGCAGAAGAGGCATCACACCAGGCTGTTCTGCGCTGACAAAACCGAAAGGGCAAGTAGCGCTGACTGCGTGAGGACGAGGTGATGACCACGGGGAGGTAGAATTGTTTGGCTACCTGGGTGCTGTCGGCTGGGACTGAATTAATCTGGGCAGGCGGGAGCGATTCCGCACAGTAACAGGCTGCTTCTCTCAGAATAACCAGTTCCTCTCTGTTTTCATGGCTCTGCATCAAGCAGTGAGGTGGAACAGCTTGTTCCCAGCCCCTTTTGGAGCAGACACTCTCTCCATCCCCCTGTTTGTACCTGGAGCTGTAGCCTGGGGTTTTCTGCTCTGGAGTTCCTGCCCATAAACCCAACCAGCTGTAGGGTTTGTGGCTGGTGCTGCCTGTACCCCCAGGCTGACCGGGGAGCCTGCAGTAGGAAGCCCTCGGATTCAGATCTCGGGGGTTTGAGTGCAAACAAGGGCAGGAGATGCAGTTATTTTAGAAAGCCTGCAGGTCCTGAAGATCCCCAGGCGCTCATGTGGGCTTTATCCCCCTGTGCAGCCTGCGTGGTTCTGGCAGGTCTGCGAGCTTTCTCCAGTGACACCAGCTGTGTCGGCGGAGGTTTCTAAAAATGAACTCCTGGAGAACATTTAATTCCTCCAGACCTTCCTGTGTTTCCACCTTCCGGAGCAGTTCGGTTCTCAAACACCTTGAAGCCAGAGCCTGATTTAGGGGAGGTCCTTTGGGGTCATAGCCAAACCCCCCCCTCACCACAGGCTAATAACAACCTTTTCCCAGTAGGTGGGGAAGAGCGGCAACGTGCCCGCGGGAACCACTGTGGACAGCACCATCACGCACCCGTCTGAGTTCGACTTTTACCTCTGTAGCCATGCAGGAATTCAGGTACTGGGGTGGCTCTGCAGGGCCACCAGATCCTTGTCCCGGTGCATCATGTTGCTGCTGTTTAGAGCTCAGCAGAGACTCAGCTGTACCTTCCACCCTGGTCTGCTGTGAGACCTCAAGGATCATCCGGTCCAACCCAGTTGAAACGAGCTGGCCCAGCACCCCGTCCAGCTGAGCGTTCAAGCTGGCTGTAGTTCCACCTCCCTGGGAAGTCTGCTCTGTTCCTGTCTGCGTGCTGTCCCACCTCTGCCTTTAGAAACGCGGCAGCAGTGGATGTTGTGAAGCAGACCTCGGTTCACTGCTGCACTGGGCTGCTCCTGCCACAGGGGGTGCAGGACGCTTGTGTCTGTGCGGGTTCAGGATGGGTGCTCTTTGGAAAAGGCAGGGTGATGCCAGCGAGCTCCTGTAACTCAGTTACACAGACTCCCCCCAGACAGAGCCCGGTGCACGAGGGTCAAGAGGGTCTTTCGGAGGAGTCCTCTCTGCACTGAGCTTTCCACTCCCTCACCTTTGTTGCTAGAGCGTGCAAGATTCTCGCTGTGCGAGCTGCTTCTCCCTTGTTTCCCTCTTCCCAAGGCTGAGTTCTTTGTGAGCTCAGGTAGTCTAAACATGGTTTCAGGAAGCAACCACCAGCTGCAAACATAATCCAGGGGCTGCTCGCTGTTCCACGCCAGAGTTCAGGGTACTGATGCTAGCGCTGAGGTTCAAATCCAAGCTTCCAAAGGGCAGTCGTGTTAAAATCCAAGCTGCTGTATTCGGTGCTCTGACTGCTCGTCTGTTCTCTGCAGGGAACCAGCCGGCCCTCCCACTACCAGGTTTTGTGGGATGACAACTGTTTCACCGCAGACGAGCTGCAGCTCCTGACGTACCAGCTGTGCCACACGTACGTCCGCTGCACGCGCTCCGTCTCTATCCCGGCGCCCGCCTACTATGCCAGGCTGGTAGCGTTTAGGGCCAGGTATCACCTTGTGGACAAGGATCATGACAGGTAAGGAGCCGTGAGCCTCGTGGTCCTGGCAGCCAGGTCCTGCTCCCGGATCACCCCTTGCTCACTGCTCTGTCTCCTCCCAGCGCCGAGGGCAGCCACGTGTCGGGTCAGAGCAACGGCCGCGACCCCCAGGCTCTGGCGAAGGCGGTGCAGATCCACCACGACACGCAGCACACGATGTATTTCGCTTGAGAGAGCGCGTCCTGTGAAGACGAAACAAAAACCAACGACCCCACGCAGTCCTGAAACGCTTCAAACACCCTCCCGCTCCGGCGAGGGCCGGGTTGGTTTCAGACTGCCCACTACCAGCAGCTCCGACGGTCGCACTGAGTCTGTACTTCACAGCAACGTCTGAGGCACCAGCTCGGTCGAGCCATTCGTTTGGTTGTTTTGTGCCCCAGGAACCCACCGACTGTCTCTTTTTCTGACGCATCGGACTGAATTTTTACCTCAGAAGCTCAAAAGGTCGATCATCCTGGAATTTTTACAAGGACTCGGCACGAAAGGTTTCTATCCAATATTTTGCTAGCTCTCGTTTTTAAGTTCTCTCCTCATCCCGTGAGTCGATCCCGACGGACGGATCCTCCCTTAACCCCCCTACTCCGTCTCTCCACGCACCGCCCCGTGAGTAACTCGCATCGCGGCAACAGCCTCCCCCCCTCCACACACACACACACACACGCACGCACCCCGTGCCCCCCAGCTCCCGGGCATCGTTGTGTCGCGTGGGGCCGCCGGCGATCCGAGACGTCGCTCTGCTGTACAGAAGCCTTCAACAAGCGATACCCTGGGCAGGCGGGAGGGAGCCTGTCGCTTTGGCTGATTCACCTTTTTAATCTCTCTGCAGACGCCGGGCTGCAGGGCAATTGCACTATATGGCGAGTTCAACCGAGGGGGGGT
>VZRI01003629.1:67579-85180 GCA_013397515.1 Upupa epops | reverse complement strand
GAGGCAGGGGGTGAAGAGCGGAGGTGATAGCGTTGCCCCCCCACGCACCCGGACTCACGGTGCCCCAACCGGGAGCGGCAATGCGGGGGCGATGGAGGGGCCCGTGCGGGACAGAACTCACAGCGTTCTGGAGGGGTCCTGCTGCGGGGCTGGGGGTGCAGAGACCCCCTCCCCTACCCCGGGCCCTGTGTGAGCCCGGTCAAAGGGCCTGTTCAGCACAGAGGAGAAGCAGCAGCATCCCCCAGCTCCCTGTGCCCCCCTGTTCCCTACGAACCCTCTCTGCAGCTCCCTAGAGCCCTCTCCAGCTCTCCGTTATTACCCCCACCAGCCTTCCATTCCCTCCACACCAGCTCCCCATTCCTCCACCAGCCCCCTTGTGCAGCCCTGGAGCAGAGTATTGGGGTGCAGGCCTGGTCCTGGCGTGAGGTCGCCGATGCCACACAGGGTGACAGCATCAAGAAGCAGCTCCTCACCCCACGCTGGGCGCTGCATGGAGCTGGGGCAGTGGGCTACAGGGGTTCAGCTGTAGGGTCACCCCATGCCTGCTTGCAGATGGGAGCAGCTGACAATGCCTTCAGCCCCGGCTGCTTCATGGCAGAGCTGCTCCTCAAGATTCACCCACCCTGCTGTCACACTGAGCATCACCAACTTGTGCTGAAGGATTTGGGTGCCTAAAACACAGCAGGAGGAAGGGAGAGAGCAGTGGGGACTGGAGGTCGCTGCCCTTTGGCAGGTTCTGTTGAGGTGATGCTGTGCCCAGACGCTGCCATGAACCTGCTGCGCGTCCGTCCACCTTGGGTCCTTTCACAGGGCATTTAATTTCCAGCGTGGCTGTGAGATCCTGTTCAGCTGCGTTCCCTTCTGGCGGCCACCGCTTTGTGCTTGGGCTGATTTATTGGTGTCTGGGAGCTGGGATTTGGTGTCTGTGCCTTGGGACACGCAGATAACACTACTGCAGGCCCCCAACTGCCGCCAGCCCTGGTGAATCCTGTTAAGATGCTCTAAAACAGCCCCTTGGATGTGGGAACACGTTGGGGTTTGGGTCCTGCTGATGGCACAGGGAGTTCCTGAGGTGTTGGGGACTGTATCCGGAGTGGGACTGTGATGTTTTGGTCTTGATAGTTTCTCCTTTCCTCCCCAAATCTAGCTGGGGGGGTATCTGCTCCCCCCCCGGACACCCTGTGTCACCGCTGTGGGTCCTGTTGTGCTTGCGCATCCCTTTGCTGGCTGAGGCTGAGCCGGGTGTGCGAGCCCTGGTGATGCCAGGCTGCAACCTCTCAGGGTAATAAAGCAGAAACCCAGCGTGTGCCTGGGTTAGGGGAACCCAAGCCACCCTCTGGTGGGTGCTGCGTGGGGAGCCACACATGTCCCGGTTTTAAAAACAGAAGTCACTTTCCCCGCCCTCAACTTTTCTTTATCCCTCGCAAACTTCCTAAAGGCTGCTGATGGTAACCGTTGCCTTCCTGCACTGAACCCTGCGAAAACCCCAAAGCTGTTCTGGCTGTTGGGTCTCTTTATCTTCAGGAAACACAGAATCGCCTGTGCCTGTGTGTGGGACAGGGTTGTACTGAGAAACAAAGCCGGTAGGAGCACCTTGCCTGGAGACAGGGCACAGCCGAGTTATTCCTGAGCACTCTCCGCAGCCCCACTCTCTGCACCCACTGAGAACAAAACAGGGCCGGGGTATTAACGTGGCAGACGGTAAAAGGGAGCCCAGTCAGGCACTAAAGTGCTGCTCTCCCGGCGGGGTGATCTGCGCTGAGGCTGCCCGTGGGGTTTAACCTCCTCACCCAGAGCCCTCACTCAGCCAGCAGCTCCAAGGGATGTGGAGAGGAGCTGGCAGTGCCTTTGTCCTGTCCCTAGGAGCTGGGGCTGCCTTTGTCTGCTGCTCCCGGCTCTGCACAGCCCTGGCTACTGCCTGGAGGGTCTGTGGGAGCAGCGTGAGACCCTGTGGTATGCCAGCGTTTGCCCCATCTGGGTGGTGGTAGCAGGGACCCTGTGCCAGCAGTGCGGGGTCACAGTTGGGATGAGCTCTTTGGTGGAGGTGGGGTGAGGTGAGTGAGTGCTGGCTGCTTCTCACAGCCCATCAGAGGGACTGAAAAGGGGGATGTGGAGCCCCTGGGCTCACCAAGACCCTTGTGGGTTGGTTTCTGCTGCCACGGGTCAGTCGGTGTCCGTGCTTTGGCACTGCCGGGTGCTGCTCTCCCTGGAGCCCAGCAGCTGGTTTGCAGTGTGGAGGTGGTTTAGGCTCCGTTGCAGCATCTGCAGGTTCCCTCTCTGGCCCAGCCTGGATGGGATGCAGCAGCAGCAGGGCATATGATGCTCTGAGTTGCTCTCTGTGAGCTCCAAACATAAAGCTGAGGTCTGACAAGGCACAGCGATGCCTTTTGCAGTGCTTGGTGTCGTGGATGCAAAGCACTAAGCTGCTTCCAGCAGCAGAGAACCTAATAAACCAGATTGAGCCCCTTGGGGACGCTGCTTGGACCCCCTAACGCAGGGCAGCAGCAGCACTCGGGCAGCCCAGGCTTCCCTGTTGAGGATGGGCTCTGGGCTGGGGTCAGTGCTGTGCATCCACAGACCCCTCCCCAGCCCTGCAGGGGTGAGATCTAACTGAACACGGTTTAGTGTTGGCCCTGTGACCCTGGCTGGGCTCAGGGCAGCAACAGGAAGGGCGTTTGGGTCAGCAGAGGTGAGATGCTGCTTTCCAGGGTCTGGGCTGCATGGGACAGCGTCAGTCTCAGCTTGGAGCTGGAAGATGCTGAGCCTGGAGGCTGGACCAGCCGCTTGCTCACCCCACCAGCAGCTGATGCTTCACCTCTAGAGACCTTTAGCTTCCCCCGGGGGGGTTCCTGGCGCTGGGGGTGGAGTGGGAGATGACTCGGGGTCTGTCGCGTCTCACCCCGATTCCCAGCGCTGTTTTATGTGGGGAGGGGGTCGTCGCGGAGCCGCAGCCGCAATAAACCCCCTCTTTTGTCTGGGCCCCCCGTTCCCCCGCGCCGGGATGTCGATGACACGGTGATTTCACGCCGTCCCAGCGGCGGCAGCTCCGCAGGGGCAGCTGTTGGGCAGCGCTTGGTGCGCTCCAGCTGTTCCCAGGGATAACGGGAACGCAGCCCAGCGCTGGGTACCCCGAACGGACCCTCCCCTAGCAGCGCTGCCCTCGCCAGTGGGCACCCGGTGCTGAGGCGATGCTGGCAGCATCTCTCTCTCTCTCGCCGCCGCCGGCGGGTCCCCGGGGCACAGCTTTTGTGAGCCAGAGTCTGCGATTCCTCCCGGGCCACTGAATTTATAATGGCAGGCGGATTCCATCCCGCTCAGTGCCCGCATTGTGCTGCAGGAACAACACCAGCCCCGGCGCCCGCATTTACATGACAAAGTGGGAGCCCGGGCAGCTTCGCCATGGAGAGTCGAGGTATGCAGAAGCCCCCGGCTTGGGGTGATTTGTAACGGGGCGTCTTCCACTCAGGGGCAGCCAGCGTGGTTTGTGGCTGCTGGAGGTGCTCGGCGATGCCACATCATCATGCTGCCTGGGGTTCCCCGGGCACAGGGTGCCTGCGGACCCCGTGCCCTGCTGAGCCCGATCCAGAGTGTGGCTGAGGAGTGGTGTCTTTGGAGAGAAACGGGTGGGGGTGACGCGTCCCTGCCAGCCTCTGGCAGATGGAACTGGGTGAGGTGGCTCTGCTGGTGGTGGCAGCGTTGGGTGGGTGTGTTCTGTGGGGTTCAGCATCCCGTTTCTCCTCACCCCATAACCCAGCAAACCCAGTGCTGCTTCCTGCTCGATGCCCGGGTCTGTCAGACCGGGGCCCTCACAACAAAGTGCTCTGTGCTCCAGAGCCTGCTGTGGGTTGGTGTGGACACTGCTGATGGTGCTGTGCGGGCAGTGCTCAGTCCTCTCTGCGTTCTGTGGTTGGCAAGCACTATTCTTCGGGGTAGGGTGCTGGGAGAGACCCTGCTGGAGGGGTTCATCCCCACATTCAGGGGCTGGAGTGGGTCCAGAGAAGGGAAGCACCTGGAGCTTGAGTACTCTGAGGAGTGGCTGAGGGACCTGGGGGGATTGAACTGAAAAAAAGAGGCTCAGGGAGACCTTCTGGCCCTTGACAGCTCCCTGAAACTCAGGACGATGGAGTGGGGTTAGGAACGATCTCTTCTTCCCAGGAACAAACGACAGGGAGGGAGAAGGAAACGGCTTCAAGCTGTGCCAGGGCAGGTTTGGTTTGGCCCTGAGGACAAAGTGCTTCCCTACAAGGGCTCTGCAGGCTGCCCAGGGCAGTGGAGGAGTCTGCTGAAGGGATTGCAAAGCTGTGGAGATACAGGGTGAGGGACAGGAGTCACTGGGGACCTGGCAAGGATCGGTTTGGCTGGCACCAGCACTTGCCAGACAGCGCCTGGGGAAGCTGCTTCCAGCTCTGCTGGTCGAAATCCGCCGCCAGCACAGCACCTTCTTCCAGAGCATGAGTGAGGGGAGACCTCCCTGCGTGGGGTTCAGCCGTGGGGAGCTCTGTCTGTGTGGGGTTTCTCGCTGACCGCTGTGCTGTCCCGCAGCTGCAGGCGCGTACCTGCCCCCGCTGCAGCAGGTGTTCCAGGCGCCGCGGCGGCCCGGGATAGGAACTGTCGGGAAGCCCATCAAGCTCTTGGCCAACTACTTTGAGGTGGACATCCCCAAGATCGATGTGTACCACTATGAAGTGGACATTAAACCCGACAAATGCCCACGCAGAGTCAACAGGTAAGGCAAGTATTGGAGGCTCTGGCGCTCGCTCCCCGCTCCCCAGCCTCCTCCTGGAGGCTCCATCGCTGCCTCTCTCCATCTGACACTGTGGCAGGGTGACAGCTGTGCGAGTGGCTGGACCCACCACTGTCGGTGCTGCGACACTGGCCCCTGTCCCTGATAGCCCTAGAGGTCCCCGATCTCCTCGCAGTCCCTGCTGCTCCGCTGCAACTGCACGGGTTTGGCCACGGTCCTGTGTTTAAAAATAGCCACCTCCAACCTTGGGTCACCGCGTGCTTTTCTTTGTTTTCCTTTCTGATGTCCTGTTCCTGCCTGTCCCCTCCTGCCCCGGCAGCCTGGGTGGCTCCGTGCCCCAGAGGCCAGCAGGCAGATGCTTTCAGTGATTCTGGGCAGCCGGTTGCTCCCTCTCGCCCTTCTGTCCCTGCACACTGAGTGAACTCGCTCTGCCAGAGCCACAGCACCAAGCTGAGGGGATGGCAAGTGGCTGCTAGTGCCAGGGGGTCCTGGCTTGACTCCCTGGTGCCTTGTGGCTCGGGGTTGCCCCATGTAGGGACCAGGCAGGATGCGGGAGGTGTTGGGCTGTAAAGAAACCGGTAAAACAAACCTTGCCCTCTTCTCCTCCTGCCCCTCTCTCTGCACAGGGAAGTCGTGGAGTACATGGTGCAACACTTCAAACCACAGATCTTCGGAGACCGAAAGCCGGTCTACGATGGGAAGAAGAACATCTACACTGTCACGGCCTTGCCCATTGGAAACGAGCGGGTAAGAGCCAGACAACGAGCCCAGTGCAAGCAGAGCGACCTGCCTGGTGCCTGGGAGGGACCAGCTCAAATCCCCTCCTCCCCTCGTACCTGTGGGGATGCCATGAGCTCTTCCTTCTGCCCCCAGGTTGACTTTGAGGTGACGATCCCGGGGGAAGGCAAGGACAGGATATTTAAGGTCTCCATCAAATGGATGGCCATCGTGAGCTGGCGCATGCTGCACGAGGCCCTGGTCAGCGGGCAGATCCCTGTCCCCCTGGAGTCCGTCCAGGCCCTGGACGTTGCCATGAGGCACCTGGCATCCATGAGGTACATGCACTGAGGGTTGCCAGGGGTGGCAGGGGCTGTGCCCTGAGCACAGAGTGTGCCAGGCAGGGACAGCTGTCCTTGGCAAGCTGTTGTGGCTGTCATTGGCCTTGATGGTGTTGGAAGGAGGAGGCTGTGCCCGCTGAGTGCTCAGTGCAGTTGCTCTGAGTCTTCTGTGGTAAACAGCGTGATGCCAGTGGTGGGCGCCTGCGGCTGGGGATGTTCCCAGTGGGGCTGCTGCGTGAGGTGTGACACGGTTTGTCCCGGTTGGCAGGTACACTCCCGTGGGTCGCTCCTTCTTCTCCCCTCCTGAAGGTTACTACCACCCCCTGGGCGGCGGCAGGGAGGTCTGGTTCGGTTTCCACCAGTCGGTCAGACCTGCCATGTGGAAGATGATGCTCAACATCGACGGTGATGTATTTTTTGTGCTGGGGCCGGGGGCAGGAGGGAGGCTCCTGCATCAGGTCTGTCTGCTGCGAGAGAGGAGAGCCTCATCCTGCTGTCTGTCCCACAGTGTCAGCCACCGCCTTCTACAAAGCCCAGCCCGTGATCGAGTTCATGTGCGAGGTGCTGGACATCCGGAACATCGACGAGCAGCCCAAGCCGCTGACGGACTCGCAGAGAGTGCGTTTCACCAAGGAGATCAAAGGTAGAGCGCTGGGGACCCCTCCCCAGTAAGGCACTGCCCCAGACATTGGCTGCAGCTCCCACCCAGCCCCTGCAGCAAGGTTAGGGCTACAGGGGCTGCACACTGTCTCTGGACCACCCTGTCCTCCCTTGTGCACTTCAGTTCTGCTCTGCCAGCAGCAAGGCGGGTGTTGCTGGGGATGCTGGGTGGAGGGGGATGGCTCCCACCTTGACCAGAGCCTCTGCTGTGTCTCCCTGTCTCGCTGCAGGCCTGAAGGTGGAGGTTACCCACTGTGGGCAGATGAAGAGGAAATACCGTGTGTGCAACGTTACCAGGCGGCCAGCCAGCCACCAGACGTAAGGCGGGGGGAGAAGATGCCCTCGGAAAAATCCGAGCTCTTCTCCTTAGTAGCAGCAGCTGCTGGTGTCGTTAGAGGGGGCTGGATGGAAACTCCAGCCTGCGATGGTGGGAGGAGATGAGGTCGGGGTCTCTGCAGCAGTTTGGGGCACAGGGAGTAGGGCAGGGGGGCAGAGCTGGGGATGGTTCATCTGGCAGCGGGCGGGAGCTGACGTGCCAGGAGTTGTCCTAGTTTCTACCTCCGAGTTTGGCTTTCTTCTTGCTTAAAATAGATGCTGTCGGAGCAGAAGCTTTGTCAGGGGATGAAGCAATTCCCTGCTTTGGAATTATTTGCGTGCGCCTGGGACCAGGGTGGCCCTGGGCTACCCCTCCCGTGTCAGGGCTCTCTCAGCCTCCCTTGTGGCTGCAGCGTGATGGACCCGGTGCCCTCAGCACCGGGCTGGCAGCTGCCTTTGCCCAGGGCAGAGTCCAGAGCCCTTTGCCAGGGTTTGCCTTGGGAATTGCCCCCAACTGGGCTGGAAAAGAAAATCAGGCTTAAAGCAGAGGCTGAGGGAGAACAGGGGAGCCCTGCAGACCTCATTGTCGGGGCAGGAGGGACTCTGTGCTGCTGCTCTGGGCAGGGTGCTCACTGAGGGGGCTGGAGGGGGTGGTTTCCAGCCTGGCTCCCACCCCCCAGGACTCTGCAGAGCTTCTGGAAATGTTGCCAACAGAGGGGAAAAAGAAAACAGAGAACTGTTGGCTCTCCCTATGCAAACCCCAGCGCTGGCAGGAACCTCTGCTCCTGGATCTTGTCTGATTCCAAACCAGCAGTGCCCACTCGGGCTGGTGCTGTAGGGCTGCAGAGCCCCTGCTGAGGCAGGGAGGGCACCTCCCTCGATGCAGCCACATCTCCCCCCTTGCACAACCCCACCCCTTACTGTCTCTTACCTGGGGTTCTTGTGCCTGTCAGCACGTGCAGCCACTTCCCTTGTGTTCCAGCCCCTTTGGGTCCTGGCCATCAGGGCTTAGCAGGAAGGAATGTGACGCCTCTCCTGTCTAATTTTGGCTCCGCAAGCAGTACCAGGGTGATTCTCATTCTCCTAGAGCCGAGAGCAGCTGGTGCTGGCTGAGGCCGTGGCAGCACAGCACCCCTCAGCCCTGACTCCACGCTAGGTTGTTCCCTCTGGTTTTGAAGGAAGATGTTTCACCCTGCCCACACCAGAGCTGCTGCCCCATCCCAGGAGAAGCCAGCGGACCCTAGAGCTCAACTTGGCTCCCAGGGAGGGCACCAAGCATCCAAGTCCTCCCGAGTGCCAGTGTGTGCTGTGTGTTTGGCTACCTGCAGCATGCGTGGCACGTCCTGCTGTCAGCATTTGCCCTGATTAGCTGGATTAGCGAGGCAGAGCTTTATTTAGGGACCTCAGGCCCACGCTGGGATCAGAGTATCCTGACTCCTTTCTGAAAACACCTCTGCACTGCCTTTGCTTTGGTGGCAGCTCAGGGTGGGAGCCCGTCCCTTCTCTCTCCCCCCAGCAGGGGAGGTGGTGCTGAGCTGCGTGGGTGCCTGTTCTGAGGTGCCTCCCTCTCTGCTGCCTCTGCCAGGTTTCCCCTGCAGCTGGAGAGCGGTCAGACGGTGGAATGCACGGTGGCCCAATACTTTAAGCAGAAATACAACCTGCAGCTGAAATACCCCCACCTGCCCTGCCTGCAGGTTGGCCAGGAGCAGAAGCACACGTACCTGCCCTTGGAGGTGAGTAGGTGCCCTGTGCAAAGCCACATGCCAGGTGTGACAATGCCTTGCAGCTTGGGCACTCGTTGCCTCCGTGTTAACCTGTCAAGAGCTGCTTCTACTGAGGGAGGGAGGAGCCTGCCCTGTAAAAGTGCTGCTCTCCTGCAGCTGCACGACTGGCACCTCTGCTCTGGGGCTGGCTGCAGGGTCTGAAGGCTGTGCCCACGGTCGCGGTCCCCTGTGTCTCACGGTCCCTAACACGTGGCTGCTGTCCCCTCCCGTGCAGGTGTGCAACATCGTGGCAGGGCAGCGGTGCATCAAGAAGCTGACAGACAATCAGACCTCAACCATGATCAAAGCAACAGCTAGGTCTGCTCCAGACAGGCAGGAGGAGATCAGTCGCCTGGTATGTGGCACAGTCGCTGTGAGGGGTGCTCAGCTGCTCTGCTCTGGAGAGCTGTGAGCTGCTGGGAAGATGCTGGTGGGGGTAGTGGCTGGGTTTGATGCCCCTTTGCTGACTCTGTGAGCAGAGGTGCCCACCTGTGTGTGTTGGACGCTTGTGTAGAGGATTCCAGCTCCAAGTGACCGTGGAGCTCATGAGCAGCAAATTGAGGTCCTTGGGCTGATGGAACCCAACCCGAAGGCACCTGGAACTAAAAATAGGAAAATAGAGAGGTGACCCCAGCTCTGGTTCTGTGTGGGGACTGTGCGCTCTGGGGCTGCCGTGCAGGAGCTCTGTCTGTGGGCCAGCCTGGAGGAGGCCTGGGAGCCAGGCTCTGCTTCATGGGGCTGTTGTTCCTCAAACCAACGCTTCTGGGCTCTTGAAGCCTGGGGCACTCAGTATCCTTCCTGGGATTCTAACAGCCTCCTGCCAGTCTGATCCTTCTCACCGAAGCCTCCAATCTGAGGAGAAGGCTCTGCTCCTGGTTGTGTTGGTCAGTGTGGTCCCTGTGGGGCAGTTTGGAGAACAAAGTTAGGTCCTCTCTGCTAAACCTCCTGCCCTGCCTGCAGCTCTGGGGAGAGCAACCCTGGAGGTGCCCGTGTTTCCCAGGCAGCTGAAGCTGTGTGTGTGACTGCAGCAGGTGGTCTCAGTTGCTCCCCTGACCCTTCCTTCTGCAGATGAAGAATGCCAGCTACAACCTGGACCCCTACATCCAGGAGTTTGGGATCAAGGTGAAGGACGACATGACGGAGGTGACGGGGAGGGTCCTGCCGGCGCCCATCCTGCAGTACGGAGGCAGGGTAAGCGGGGCAGAGGCTGGGCTATGCAGAGCCTCTGTTAGAGCAGCAAACTCTGCTTCCCAACAAGACTTGGGGGGCTCCCTTCGCTGAGCTGGAATGTTTGATCAGAGTGGGTTTGGCTTTTGTGGCACTGTAACTCCTGAAATCTGTAGCCAAGAGTCACTGAGCTGAGGAGGAGAGCGAGCTCAGGGGTGAATTTTCCATCACCTTGGAGGAGCTGCCCATCGTCAGGCACCACGGCAGACCCTTGGCTCTGCCGCGGGGAGCACACAAGCACAGCCTCTCGGGTGCTCCCCAGGGGCTGCCGGCGCGGGGCCGGGCAGGACGCGGCAGCGCTCTGACCGTCTGTTTGCCTTGCAGAACCGGGCCATTGCAACTCCCAACCAAGGCGTGTGGGACATGCGAGGGAAGCAGTTCTACAACGGCATTGAGATCAAAGTCTGGGCGATTGCTTGCTTTGCCCCGCAGAAGCAATGTCGAGAGGAGGTGCTGAAGTAAGGAGAGGGACGGCCCCTGTGTGCAGGGTGGGGACGTGGGGTGGTGACTCGTGGTGTGGCCACCCTGCTGCTCCCAGCCTGGGGCTGTGCGTCCTTCACCATCAAGGCTGGGGCTGAATTGCTCACGGGACGTGCGTGATCCAGGTGCAGTCTGTGGGTGCTCAGTCCCTTAGTTTATCCGTGGTGTCTGACTTTGTCCCAGCTGCAAACAGCCCCTGAGCGATCTCAGAGCCTGTGGGGTTGGGGTCAGCCTGTCCAGCCTGTGTGATCCAGTGCTCAGGCTCTCCTCGATGTGCTCTGTGCATCAGGCACTGCAGTATCATGGTCTGATGCAGCTGAGTGTCCTCAGGGAGCTGGGGCTGTGAGGACTAAAGGTACCCCCAATACTTTCTGGAATAACTCCTGTAGGAAGCACCTGGATTCACCTTGAGGTTTTATTCCAGAAGAGCCTTGAAAAGCTTGGGTATCTGAAAGGTTCTCTGCTTGGGTAGCAGAGTGACAGAGGAGGGACAGTCTGGTTCAGGGAAACGGTCACCTTGGTCTTGGATTCTGCTGGGGACTCAGGTTTCTCCTGACTGAGAGCTGGTGCACCAGGGTGAGCACTGGGTGCCTCTTGTGGGTGTTCAGCACAAGGGACACTCAGGATGGGTCAGAGCAGCTCAGGGTCTGACTGCAGTAGCTGGGGGGAGGTAGGAGTGCCCCCATACTACTGCTGTCACTGATGCCTTTGGGGCAGAGCTGGAAGCCCCACGTTCTCTCCAGCTCTTCCTGCTCCTTGGCAGTGCAGAAGTGCAGGGCATGGCTGAGCTATTTGCCTGGTTTGATAAGAGAAGGCTAGCAGCAGCTTTACCTGGAAACCCAGGAGGTCTGCTCCTGGCTTCTCCAGCTTCCCTTTGGGAAGTGTCAGGACCTGGGTGAGAGGGGTCCAGGAGGGATCCAACACACGATCTACCTTGTGTGTATCCTGCGCTGCTTTCTGAGCGCTTCCTGGGTGCTGCGAGGCCGCACGCGCGGTGATGCCAGCTCCCTGTCTCCGTCGCCTTGCCCAGTGGCTGGCTGTGAGGCAGAGCTGCCTTGGGGAGGGGCTCAGGGCTCATTCCCCACTTCTCCTCCCGGGCACAGGAACTTCACAGACCAGCTGCGCAAGATCTCCAAGGACGCCGGGATGCCCATCCAGGGGCAGCCCTGCTTCTGCAAATACGCCCAGGGGGCGGACAGCGTGGAGCCCATGTTCCGACACCTCAAGAACACCTATTCAGGGCTGCAGCTCATCATCGTCATCCTGCCAGGGAAAACGCCTGTGTATGGTGAGTCTGGGGAGAGGATGAGCAGGGAGAGGAGCGGGGCTCTGCTCTAGCTCAGCAGGGCTGCTTCAGCTCCTGCTGTGCTCTCTCTGTTGCCTGCGTCGCGCGTGTTCAGCCTCTTCCTCTGCCCACAGCCGAGGTGAAGCGCGTTGGGGATACCCTGTTAGGAATGGCCACACAGTGCGTCCAGGTCAAGAACGTGGTGAAAACCTCCCCGCAGACCCTTTCCAACCTCTGCCTCAAGATCAACGTCAAGCTTGGCGGGATCAACAACATCCTCGTGCCTCACCAGCGGTTCGTCCAGCCACCCCCTCTTGTGTTTTTGGGGCTGCTCTCCCAGGTCCCTGGTGGTGTCTCCTGTCTGGCTTTACCCAGCGATGAGGGGCTCTTTCTGAAGCTGTGTAAAGCAGCTCCTTGTGGTGGTTTGCAGCCTGTCTCACCCTGTAATAAGCTGGTGGTGTGCCCAGGCCTGAGCCTGGAGGGTGGGAGATGTCCTCAGTATGATCTGCTCGCTCCCCTTGGGCTGTGCATCGTTCTGAGTCAGCCCTGCAAGGCTGACTGCTGCTTTCTCCTCTCTCCCACCAGCTCTGCTGTCTTTCAGCAGCCAGTGATCTTCCTCGGGGCCGATGTCACTCACCCGCCAGCAGGAGATGGAAAGAAACCGTCCATCACAGCTGTGAGTTCCCCAGTCTTGGTGCCTGAGAGCTGTGAGGGATGCAGGAGCTGGAGTGGGACTTCTGTGTCTGTAAGGGAGCTGTGATGCTTCTCAGGGTGCTCCCTAAACCTTACTGGGTGTTCTGGTACCCCCAGTCCCTTCCTGTGTCAGTCAGAGCATCTGCGCTCTGGGAGAGCTGGCAGCTGCCAGTAGATGGGGCTGCTGGAGTGCTGAGCATCCCTGAACCTTCCCTGCCTGCAAGCGCAGCCCTGGGAGAGGGCCTTTCTGGACAGAAACTGGGGTGACTGGGCTGCTTCTGAGCTTGAGGAGGAGGAGGAGGATTTGCCTTCTCCTTAAACAAGCAACGAGCATCCGTGGAGCGAGCAGCCAGGCTGAGCCGTAGCCCTGCGCCCGCTGCGGTGCAGCAGGGTCAGCTCCTGGCGGCGCCTGCTGTAGCTGAACGCGTCAGCATTTTCCTATGCAGCTCCTCTTAACTTTCCAGGCCTTGCAGCTCGGGTTTTGCTTGGCATGCAAACGCGCCTGTGGAGTGGAGGGGGGGGATTCTTAATTAGAAGGGCTTGGGAAAGGCTGTTGGCTCTAGATGTGGGTGGGACAGGACAGGCTGTCTCCTGGCAGCAGCACTGACCCTCTGCGAACGCCTTCTGGGGGGTTTGTGCAGAACCTCTGTGGGGCTGGGTTCTTGCCTTCGTTTTTGTGAAAGCTTTCTGGAAGCTGCACACAAGAAGGGTAGAGCCTTGATCTTGCCCTCGGTGTCGCTAGTTACGTGGTAGAAGGGGCTCCACGAGGCCAAGGGAAACATTTCAGCCCTGGTGACACAGCCCAGACCCCAGAAGCAGAAGTGAAACAGCACAGAGGGCAGCGGGCTTGACGCTGCCGAGCTGGGGGGGGTGTGCTGTGCTCGGGGGGATGCGGCTGGGACATGGCCCACACGGTGCCACGAAGCAGCCGGCTGTTTGTCTCTCAGTGTGGGCCAGCACCTGTGACTCAGTCCGCACCCCCAGCCCTGCGTCATCGCTGAGCTGAGCCTGGCTGCTCTTGGCCCTGATGCCTGTGAGGTGACCCCTCCTGTGGTGAGAACTCCCTGCTTGGGTGATTCAACCACACCGTGTCCCTGTGGCCATCTGGGGCAGTGGCAGGGCCAGGGCTGGCTCAGGGTGGTGGTGCTGGCAGCTGCTGTGGGCAGAAGTTGCCCCGGTTCTGTCACCTCTTGGGCAGAGGGTCTCTGCACAGCCCAGGGCTGCAAGGACAGAGCTCAGCAACAGCAGCTGGTAGAGCAGCCACGTTGCAACTGCCGGTGGGGTTCTGTACCCTGAGGGTGTCACTGCCCTGAGCAGAGAGCAGAGCAGGGTCTGCAGTCTCACAGAGCTGATGAAAGCCAGAAACCTCTCGGGAGGATGGAGTGGAGGGAGAAGGCTTTAGGCAGGGGTTGAGGGCTGCCCCACTGCCCTCTGCTGTTGGGCAGCAGCATCAGCCCCACAACTCATTGGCACTCACTCTGTAAATGAGAGGGCCTTTCCAGGGCCCCCCACCCTGTAGAAGAGCACAGCAGAGGGTGGAACAGGGACCTGGCCACCTCCGGGGGTGTCTCCTTGGGGTGCTAGTTGCCTGCACGGCATTTACTGTGCCATTTGCTCTGAACTCAGATGCTCTGGCCAGGGCCAGCAGTGACTGCTAGGAGCAGGGGGGAGGCTGGGAACATCCCACATCCCTCTCGGTCCTTCCCGGTGTAACTGGCCCGTCTGTGTCGCTGCAGGTGGTGGGCAGCATGGACGCCCACCCCAGCCGGTACTGTGCCACGGTGCGCGTGCAGCGACCCCGCCAGGAGATCATCGAGGACTTGTCCTACATGGTGAGGGAGCTCCTCATCCAATTCTACAAATCCACCCGCTTCAAACCCACCAGGATCATCTTCTACCGTGACGGTGTTCCCGAGGGGCAGCTCCCCCAGGTGAGGAGCCCTCGGATCCCCACCGGCTCCCCTGCTGTAGGTGCCGGTGTGCCCCTCACTCACTCTGCGTGTCCCTGTCTCCAGATCCTTCACTATGAGCTCCTGGCGATCCGAGATGCCTGCATTAAACTGGAAAAGGATTATCAGCCTGGCATCACCTACATTGTGGTCCAGAAGAGGCATCACACCCGGCTCTTCTGTGCAGACAAGAACGAGAGGGTGAGCGCTGCAGGGAGCTGCTGGGTGGTTCATCCCGGGCTTGGGAACAGTCAGCCCTGACTTTGCTGAGGGGAAGGCTCGATGCTGGCAGGCAGGGAGCTGCTCTGTGAATGAGACATGCTGCTTGGTTGCCTCCCAGATCTGTCCCTGTGGATTAGGCTGCTTCTGGAACCCCAGACAGCTGTCTGGTGTTATTCTGAGTGCTGATGATCCTAGTGACTCCCTTGAAATAGGCTCTGTCAGCTTGCAAACATCTGTTGTTTTGGTGATAGCTGCAGCTGCTGACATGACAGGATGAATAACCCCTCGCTCGCTCCCAGGCTGTTGGTTTGTGCTGTGTGGGAGCACCGACTGCTGCAGCTCTTCCCTCATTTGATCTGAATTCCCTGCTCAGATCTAGTCTGACCTGCCTCTGGCTCTACCTGAGCGTGAAGATTTCATCTTGGGAACCAAGGGGGGTTTCTGAGCAGGGTGCCTGAGCCCCAGTATCCCACTGCAGAGACTGTAGTGTCTTCTCTGCAGAGATCCCTGGAGCGTTGTTCCTGTGGTCTTTGTTTCTGCAGTAGGATGGGCCAGTGCCCAGCGCGCACCTGCCCGCTCTCCTGCTGCTGTTTGCTCCATCTCCGTGTCATGCCTGCTGGTGCTACTGGCAGAAAATGCCACCAGACCTCCAAGGGGGGTGAGTGGAGCAGGAGCAGGAGCAGGGTGAGCAGCTTCTGTGCCCTTGAACAGGATCTGGGGAAGCGGCTCCTCATGCTGCTCTCAAACAGAGATGCTGGGATGGGGACTCTGAGCTGTGCAGGGCCAGGGTTGCAGCTGGAACTAACCAACCCCTGCAGCACTTCGATCTCTCTTTCTATTCCTTGTAGATTGGGAAGAGTGGGAACATCCCAGCAGGAACGACGGTGGATACAAACATCACCCACCCCTTTGAGTTTGACTTCTACCTGTGCAGTCATGCAGGCATTCAGGTACCGCTGCGGGGCTGCCGCTGGTGCTACTCAGTTTCTTTGCCTGTCACTGCAGATCAGAATCACAGACTGGGTTGGGCTGTAGGGACCTTCCAAGCTCCTCCAGTCCGACCCCTGCAGTGAGCAGGGCCATCCTCAACCAGAGCAGGTTGCTCAGAGCCCCAAGGGCCAACCTGACCTGGGATGGTGCCAGGGAAGGGGGCTTTTCCCACCATTCTGGCTCAGGGTCTCCTCACCCTCAGCACCAACAAGTTCTTATTTATATCTAATCTAAATCTCCCCTCTGCTGGTTTAGAAAGGACTGTGCTTTCATGTCTCTGACCTGGCCCTGTCACGGCCTCTCTCCAGCCCCGGAGACGTGGGCAGTTCACCCAGGCTGCCGTGGTGGTGCCCTGGTGAGCAGGTGCCAGGGCAGTGCTGCGTCGGGTGGCACGTACTCCAGTTCTCTCGCAGAGCCAAGGCTCTCGCTGATGAGATTTTGCTCCTTCAAAGCAGCCAATTCAGCAGCCTGTCAGCTGGTGTTGGAGCGTGCCCGGCTCACTGGGGCGCCTGGTCGTCAGCAGGGGTCTGCTGTCTGGCTGTGGGCAGCGGAGCTGGAGCCAGCAGCCCCTGGAGCTGCTCTGCAGCTGCCTCGCTTCAGGCAGCCAAGATTAGTCAGAACAGGACTGAAACATCCAGCACTCAGTTCATCCCCAGCTGCTTCCGCAAGGGAGGAGTTCTGGCTTCCTCTGCCCCTGTAAGGACAGCAGGGAGCTGGTGGGGACTGGGGGGCAGCAGCATTAATGCAGGTTCACACCTCGGTGCTGAGACCTTCCCTGCCTGTGCTCTTACGGGGCCTCCAACCGGGGAGCACAGATGTCTCTCCAGCTCAGGTTGTCTGCAAGGTCGTTGGGATCAGAGAGAAGGGGGGTGATCCAGGTGCAGGCAGCACCTCTCATGCCACCCCTTCCCCTCCCAGGGTACGAGCCGGCCATCCCATTACTACGTGCTGTGGGATGATAACCGGTTCACGGCGGATGAGCTGCAGATCCTCACGTACCAGCTGTGCCATACCTACGTGCGCTGCACCCGCTCCGTCTCCATCCCGGCCCCAGCATACTACGCCCGACTGGTGGCGTTCAGAGCGCGGTACCACCTCGTGGACAAGGAACACGACAGGTGAGGGGGGGCTCTGCCCGTGGCCCCAGGCTGGGAGGGCAGAGCCCAGGTGGGCAGGAAGCTGCCTGTGCTGTTGTGGTTTGATGAAGTGCCATGCAGGCACTCGCTGCCAGATAGCAGGGTGGGGAAGAGAGTCAAAATCAAGGGGAACTTAGAGACTGAGAGACAGTTTAACAGCTGGAAGATTGTAAGGGATAATTCCAGTCTGGTTTTATATCATCCTTGAGGAGGTGATGACAAATTTGAGGTAAACAGGGAGATTATAGGAAGAGAGTGAAATGAACCCCCAGACGAGTGGTGCAGCTGCTAACCAGTGCCAGAGCAGCAACCTGCCACCCGCAGTCAGCTCCCCCAGTTTATCTACTGGGAGTGATGCCATGGGGTGTAGAGTACCTGTCAGGCTCAGCCAGCCCAGCTGTGTCCCCTCCCAGCTTCTAGGGCAGCGCATGAGAAGCTGCTGAAGCCCTGACTTGACTTAGGCCCTACTGAGGAGCTGCTGAAGCCAGTGTGATAGCTGCAGCCTTCTCGTTCTAAATCCAGACTGCAGCAGTAGGAGCAAGGTTAACAGAAGCAGAGCAGAGTCTGCCCCTTGCTCTGCCCTGCTCACATCATGCCCAGTCCCCAGTACCCCCTGCCTGGCTGTTGGGAAGTGACAGAGCCTTTCCTGGAGAGACCTGTGTGGCGCCGCATCTTCTTAGAGGGCCAGGAGGGTTAAATCCCATCCTGGGGCTGTTTTGGTCCTTACTGGCATCCCTGCAGCGCTGGGCACAGTGGCTGGCACACGTGGCACCCCCGTGCACTGCAGCGAGGTGCCCCCAGCGCTCGCGGGTCTGGGAGGGCTGGCACACGTGGCACCCCCGTGCACTGCAGCGAGGTGCCCCCAGCGCTCGCGGGTCTGGGAGGGCTGGCACACGTGGCACCCCCGTGCACTGCAGCGAGGTGCCCCCAGCGCTCGCGGGTCTGGGAGGCCGTGTGGTCTCTTGCTGGGGCTGGCACACAAAGCAGTTACACGGCGGTTTCCCTGTTTTCCAGTGGCGAGGGCAGCCATATATCCGGACAGAGCAACGGCAGAGACCCCCAGGCCTTGGCGAAGGCTG
>VZRI01003629.1:36515-61242 GCA_013397515.1 Upupa epops | reverse complement strand
ATCACCGCCACCGCAGGGGCCGCGACTGGGAGTGAGGCGGCTCCGGTGGGGCCGAGGCTTCGCGGGGAGTGGGTCGGGCCCAGCTCAGTTCAGAAGCCCCGGGCCGAGCCCGGTGAACGGCGGAGGCGGCGGCCCCGAGCGGCTGCGCGCAGCTCCATGAATGGAAATCGGCAGCGCAGGTGAGCGGCGGTCGCGGCAGAGGGACTGAGGGGGGGTGGGGACCGGACGCACCGGCACCGGCCCTAACCGGGCCCCGCCCGCCGACCCAAGGCTTCCCCGCGCTTTTCGCTCCCCCACGCCCGGTTCCCGCCCCGGTGCGGTGGCGGGGGATGTGAGGCCGGCCGAAGGAGGCCGCAGGCCCTGTCGGCACCGCCCCCGTGTCCTGGCCCGCAGGGAGCAGGGGGATCCCGCGCTCTCTTTCTGTTGCTGCGGCCCCAGGCCGGGCTGTGGAGCCTCCCGCCGGCTGGAGGCAGAGGTACCCCAGGGCAGCCGCGTCGGCACCTACAGGGTCTCTTATCGGTGGCCCCGGCAGCGCGGAGTCTCCGGCTGTTGTGCAGGGGTCGCTGGACCCGGGGGCTTTTAAGGCTTCATATTTCACAGCGTCCCAGACCGTTCGGGGTGGAAAGGATCCCAGGGGATCGCCCGGTCCAACCCCCCTGCCAAAGCAGGCTCTCACAGGAACAGGCCAGGCGGGTTTGGAATGTCCAGAGCAGAACATCATCCACAGCCTCTCTGGGCAACCTGGGCCAGGGCTCTGGAAGCTCACTGGGGCGATGCTGCACATTATGTCTAGGTGAAACCTCTTGTGCTCCTAAGTTTAATTATTAAAAGCTATTTTGAGAGCTGGAAAGGTGCTCTGGTTCAGTTTATCAAAAGATTTCTCTTCTGCTAGAGAAATAGAAGGTGAGCTCAGGTTTGGGCTGCGTCTCATTCCTGGGTGGCAAAGGGAGCATCAGAAACACAGAGTCCTGTTTGTGTTGCCCCAGGCTTCCACAGCTCCTGGAAACAGGAGGCTGAAGGTGTCAGAGCACAAGCTGAGGCTTCATCTCTATCTGTGCAGATATTTGTGCCTTGGGCGGGGATGGAGGTTAACGCTGGATTGAGCTGGAAGAACTTGCTGCCCAGGTTATTGTCCTTGCTCAGTGAGGGATGAGATGGAGTTGAAACTGTTTTGGGAGAAGGCTGGGATTTGGAGGGGCTGCTGCCAAACTGGGTGTTAAATTCTGTGTCGCTGGCACCAGCTGCAGGTGTCTCATGATCAGAAGGAGGTTTACAAGAGTAGTCTGTAGACCTCCTGCTCTCCCTTTGGTCGGGTTTCCCTGCTGTTAGGTCACAGGATGGTCGGTTGTAGAAGAGCAGGCGGTTAGAGGTGCCAGTGGGCTCAGTGTCCAGCACAAGGGATGATTTTTCCTGCCTCTGGGTAGCGAGGGGAGGGTTCAGTGCCACATACATGGATGTTCTGTGTTGTAGGGAGTCTGCTGAGCACAGAGGGCATCACAAACCGTCCATAGCCGAGCAGACACAGGTTAAAGTTCTACCCTAAAAGGGAGAAGGACTTTGAAGATCATTTCTTCCCCCTGTTAGGGAAAGTATGGGATCCACTCTGGGAACTCTGGACCAGGAGCTGGAGGTGAAGCTGGGCTGTCGTGGCTTCCTATTTGTGTGACACAGCCTAGGATTAGCCTGGGAAATGTGGGGAGTCCCTCTGCAGCAGTTTGAAGCCAAAGGATGTGAGGCTAGCAGTGTGGTGCCAACCAAGTGATAGCAAGGAAATGTTCCCTGGGAGCCAGGGAGGTCAGAGCAGCTCTTGGTAACGAGTTGGATTCAGTGTTGAGCTTCCGAAGGCATTAACACGATGCTGCTGTGGTTCTGAGGGGCTTGGTGGTGTCACAGAGCTCTCTGTGTCTTCACTCACAGCTCCCAGCCTGCTCCTCCGGGGTTCCCAGCTGTTTGAGACAGAGGTGCCTGGTTGGGTTGGTTTTACTCTGGAAGGAGATGTTTCTAAGGAAGGGCTGCAGGACCCCTCCATCTTTGCTTCTCTGGACAAACTCCGGGCAGACAGGATGCTGTGGTTTGCTTTTGTCTCTGTGTTCAGAGCAGCAATTCTAGAGGGCTGTGGAAAGTTGTGTTTTGGTGGGTGGGGTGCAGAAGGGAAGGAGAATGAATCACAGGCGCCGTCAGACGTTGTTGTACTCCAGAGCACGTGTGCTGGGAGGTACAGAGGGGTTTTTCCCCGGCATGAGCTGTTACCCTCACAGCTCCGCATCCGTGGGGTTTATCCTGCCAGGGGGCTTCCTGGCAGCGTGGGGCTGCTGCTGAGATCTTGGGCTTCTGCTCTTGGATGCTTTTCAGGCAGTAACTGGACAAAGGGAGCTGCTTGAGTCTTCTGTGGGAGCCTTCAGCAGCAGCTGGACAGCCCCTTTCGCTCTCAGAGCATCGATTCCAAACCAGGAAGGAATGGGGTAGTTTCCAAGGCAGGAAACATGGAAGCAGGAGAACAAGAGCGAGTGGGGAGCACTGTGTGCTCTTGTGAAGTGGGATTTTTCTACCACAGACACCAGGACGTTGCTGTAAAGGTCTCTCCTGGTGGCAGAACAGGGATTGTGTTGGCTCTGGGTCTGTGGGAGCACCTTCAAGGGAAGAGCGGGGCTGTGTTTGTGTGGGTGGTCGCATGCTGCTCGCCTGCAGCAGCAGTCGGGTGTCTGCTCACAGACTGTCTTTTCAGCTTGAAGTCCCTCCCTCATTGTCAGATCCCGTTAGCAGTTCATTTAGGATCTCCTAGGCACTTCCAGCCCCTCCACTGTGCTTGCGGTGCCTCGGGTAGGACCGAACACACTACCACACCAGTACCTACTTGTGCGGTTGGCGCTGCCCGAGCAAGGGGTGGGAATGCTGCTGCTTGATGAGTTTTAACAGGACCTGTTATCTGAAATCTCACGTCTCTTACAAAACCCCAGCCTGACGTGCGGGTAGGGAGGTTTGGCCAGCATGGATTGCGTTTTCCATAAGGAAAGTACAAACAGCCCCAAAGTCAGGCTGCAGCCCCAGGAATAAGGGAGTTGTTGGTGATATCTGGCATCAGCGAGGAAGCTCCATTGTGGAAACCACCCTTTACAACTCATCTCCCCCCTCTTTCTCTCTCTTTCTCTTTTTAATCGAGAATTACTCGTTTTTTGGTAGCGATAGGATTTTCTTTGAGCTCCACAGGCTGGGCCTCCGAGTCCATGCCGAGGCCGGGGGCCCTCTGAAAGGGAATCTCTTTCCCCCTCGGTGGAGAGCCTGAGGCTCTGTGAGACAGACCTGCCTTGTGTCTGCGAGCGGGGCCAGGGGACCACTCTACCTGGCCATTCCTCTGCCCTGGGTGTAGGGCTGGTCAGTCGCCCCTTCAGCTGGAGGTGGAGGCCTGTTTCATAAACAAGAATGAAACTGTTAAGTAATCAGCTGGTTCTGGGTCTGCTGTTTGTTGTAGAACGCCGAAGCCTCGCTAGGAAAGAGGAAATTTCTTTTCTGGAAGCTTGGAACCGCTGTCCCCTGCTGCAAGGGAAGGATCGTGTAGGGGAAAACCCGGCTTTGCTGTGCCCACCCTGCTGGATTCATCCTGCAAACCCTCCTCGTGTGCCAGCAGGCTCCAGGTTGCAGGCAAATGGTTTGGTGGAAGTGTTTGCAGTGTTCTCCTGGCTTTCTGTGCAGCCTTTATGCCGATTAGGGTTCCCTGTGGTTGCTAGGTAGGCTCAAGCCTGTGTTTGGCCACTGGCCAGCTGTGTCCTGCACTGCCGCTGCTATTGCCATAGAAATCGCAGCCCCGCTCGGTGCTGCCGGAGCCGAGTATCACGGCTGTGATTCCACGGGAGAAGAGATTCGGATTCGGAGCTCGTTAAACCCGATAGAGCAACCGCCCCGTCGCCCTGGGTATGGTCCCACCTGAAGGGCATTGCTGGGGCTCTGAGCGCTGGTCACTGCGGGTTCCCCCTGGTTTCCCGTTCTGTTGGCAGGGGAGCCACGTGAAATGAAGCAGAGAGTCATTTAGGCTGAAGAAGACCTTCATGATGGTAGAGTCCAACCATTAACCCAACTGCAGCAAACCCAGCTGAACTTCCTGAAGGGAAAAACCAGCTCCACCTGCGAGCTGAGCCCACACCTCCCCGTTGTGCAGGAAAGGCCCGGTCTAACAGCACAGTGATTTTTTTTCAGTCAATTATCCACCTATTTTTCATGTCACTAACTTCATCTCTCTGAAGTAGTTTTGGGGGTGAGCTTGGTCCCCAAGCCATTGGGGACCCTTGCCATTCACACAAGATCTGAAGCACCTGGATCCTCGTTAGCTGATGGTCTGATTTCATCTCTCTTTGGGGTTCCTTAACAGATTAAAGCTCTTCAGACTCTCTTCTCTCTCCTCAGTGAGCTCTGTGGTTACGAGATGTCACAGACTCAGTGTTAGGGATAGGAAGGGACCTCGAAAGATCATCCAGTCCAATCCCCCTGCCAGAGCAGGAGCCCCTAGATCCAGGTCACCAGCCCCGATCTGCTGGGCCATACTGGGCTAAATGCCCTCTGAAATGGGATCTGAGTTGCTCCTGACCCTGGCAGTGGGGACCTACCCGAGCTTTGGGCCCTGCTGGGAGCAGGAGAAGGTGGAACTCTCCTGGTTTTGTGTCTGTTCTGCAGGTAACCCCTGTTTTGCTCCTGTTTATTGAGGTTTCACTGGAGAGAGAAAAACATCTTCCAGTGAGTTGAGTGGTGCTGTGAGCAGTAAAACATCTTCCAGTGGATGAACAATGAGTTGAGTGGTGCTGTGAGCAGTGATCTCCTCGCTGATAAAGCCTCTCGGGCCTCAGGAGAGGAGTTTTTGTTCTGCCTCTGTCTCTCCTGACCCGAGTGCTCAGTTGGCTGTTTTCTCTGCAGGCTCTCCCTGTGTTTTCCAGTGAGTAACCAACAGCATGGGCAGAAGGTTCAAGTGCTGGAGGTGCATCGTGTGCCCCCCTGCAGCACAGGAGCCTTCCAGGAACGATCTGAAGCTTCAGTTTTGGTTCCTGTCTGTGTCCCCATTGCTCTGGGTTAGAGATGCTCTGCGTTAGCGCCTGTGAGTGCTGGGGACTTCCCTTAACCACTCAGCGTGGGTCTGACAGGCTGAACAGACCTGGCTGTGCTTTCTCTCGGGGTTTTCAGAGCACAGGAGGCACACGGACAGCTCTTCTCTCAGAGTCCTGGGCAGCAGCCCAGTGCAGAGCTGCTCCTCGTCAGGAGGCCCCAGCCGGTTGGAGGTTCCTCCACGGGTGCCGCAGTGATGCTTTCGCAAAGGTTTGTGAAACTGCAGGTCAGTTGCAGCACGAAGGATTCGCTGGTGGTCACAGTCACCCTGTGCTGCTCAGAATCCAACTCGCAGTGAGTTTGCTTGCTGGGTTTTATTTCCATCAGCTTGACACAGGACTTAGGCATGAAGCTGAGTCACGGGCAGCTACGGGAGCAGTGACTGTCCTGGGAGAGAGTGTCCCCGGTTACTGGTGTTTAAGTGGGGTTTGAGTCACAGCTGGGAAGTGGTGACTGAGCCTTTCACAGCAGGCAGCCCGGCAGGAGACTCTGTGTGGGATCCTGTGTGTTGGGGTTAAAACATCCCTGTGGTTCTCAGGCCCTCAGCCAAGGGAACGTGGCTGTCGATGAAATTGCAGCAAAAGCAGCTGCATCATTCAGAATTGTTCCTGAACAGCGTGGGGAGCTGCTCTGGTTAGCTACTGGGCACTTCAGTCCCCAAATCTGGGTGCAGACTCCTCCAGGGTCAGCAGTTTCTCCAAGAGCTGCATGGGGGGAAGGGAGGGAGCCAGGGAGGCTGAAGGAAACCTTTGTCTCACCACTTGAATCACAGAATCATGGCACACGGACAGTCAGAAGGGACCTTGAAAGATCGTCCAGTCCCCCTGCCACAGCAGGAGCCCCTAGATCCAGTGGCACAGGAACAGTCTGGGCAGGTTAGAACCCTCTCCTGAGGAGGAGACTCCACAGCCCCCCTGTGCAGCCCCTGCCAGGGCTCTGGCACCCTCACCGGGAAGAAGTTGCTTCTGGTTGTGATGTGGAACCTGCTCTGTTCCAGCTGACAGGACCCGTTTCCCCTGGTCCCGTCACTGGGTGACACTGAGAGTCGCCTTGCTTTGCTCCCAGGGAGCTGATGTTGAGTACCCTGGTTTCCCTAGCTTCGGGCAGAGCGTGTCAGCGTGACCCAGGCTTTGGAAGCCTCTCGAGTAGCTGACTCTTGTTTCAGGATTGTTCTTTTGCTGTTGGTCACTAGGACCGGGTTAACCAAAGCACTGGGGTTCCCTTAGCTTGGCTCAGGTCCCCCAGCAGCTCAGTTAAACCCCAGCCCACCCTGGGTGAGGAGCATTTTCTCTCTGCCCGTTTCTCCTGCAGCACCTGCTTTTACAGCTGACGGGATTGAAGCGAGCGGGGCAGGACCTGGCGCTCGGAGCCTTTTCAGCGGTGCCTTCCCTTCAGCTGGGGGGCATTTCTTAGCGAGATCAGTTCAGGATTGGCTCGGGGGGGGTGTCTCCATAGGAACAAGCTGTGGTTGAGTCCTTGGTGGCACTCAGATGAGCGAGTAGCAACTTTTTCCCTGTGCTTTCCCTCTGGAATGAACTGCAGAGCTGCTTTTGCTTGTGTGACTGTGCTCCCGTGCAGAGGAAGCCGAAGAGATGCTGGGAGGAAGCTCTGCAGAAGCAGAGGCTGCTTGAAGTGATGCTCCTTGCTCTCCCAGTCCGTTTTATCTTGCAGCTCAGCCATGTGTGTTGGGCAGAGCCAGACGAGTGCTCCGGTAGAGCTCGGTCTGGATGCTGACCCCTGCTCAGCAGAGTTTCCTTCAAGAGAAGGCAGGGTTTGTCCGGTGCTATTTATTTTTCCAGGAATAGTGGGGATTAATCAAAAGGCAAACCAGGCATTTCCCAGCGTTGGGCATTTTCGCTCTCGTGTGAGGAGGAGTGGGCTGGGATCGCCGGCTGCGTCACCGAGTGGGAGGCGAGTGCAGAACTTCGAAGGAAGTTAATGGGCTGCTCTGTAAACCCTGACATCCGTACCATGAGTAATTCTGGTGAAGCTCTGGGTGCTCGTGGTGGTTCTTGGCTGGAAGGAGGGGATTTCGAAGTGGAAATACCAGGAGGAGTTTGGGGAAGTGGGCTGTGTTTACTACTGCCTGTGGGTTTGCAAGACAGAGGCAACCCTGAGCTCGAGCTGAGGGTTCTCGTCTGAGGGATGCAGAGTGAAGTAACTAGGGAACCGGCTGGGGATGGGTACTGCTGACTGGGATGGTTTCTCTGGGCATCTCCACTGTGTCAACAACCACAAGTTCTACTGTCCCAGACTCTCATCTCCCCTGGTCACTGGGCTTTCTCAGCACTGCTTCAGCCAGGTTCAAGAACCCTCTGCCTTCCAGGCCTGATGAAACAAAGAGCAGTTTCACACACAGCACACATCAGTCCTCACCTGCCTCCGCAGTCCTGTCCTCTGCAGCAGCTCTGTCCTCACTGGGTGTTCAGAAACGACTCAGACTCTGTAGTTTAGTAGCCAGGAAGTTAGTGCTTTGGGGGCAGCCAGGTGCCTGTGCCTGCCAGCTCGAGGAGCCCCCCGGTGCTTCTAGCCAGGGGCACAGCCTCTTTGGTAGCCTTTACCTTCTAACCTTGACGCTTTTCTCTCCCCCAGGACCTGTCGGGGCACAGCCCCTGCTCATGGTGCCCAGACGTCCTGGCTATGGCACCATGGGCAAACCCATTAAACTGCTGGCCAACTGCTTCCAAGTTGAAATCCCAAAGATTGATGTCTACCTCTATGAGGTGGATATCAAACCAGATAAGTGTCCTCGGAGGGTGAACAGGTAAGAACGGGGCGTTTGTGTTGTAACCCAGACTGCAGTCCCTTCCCGAGTGCCTGTCTGCTGGTCCCCTTGGAGTGTGTGAAGCCCCCTTTGTGAGCTCCCTCTGAATGTTCTGGAATTCACTGGAGTTTAGCAGGGTAGATCCTACTGGAGCAAAACACTGGGCAGGTGGGAGTCTGCTCCTGACCGAAACGTCTTGGGAAACATCTTCCTCTCTGCTTTTCCAGGGAGGTGGTGGACTCCATGGTGCAGCATTTTAAAGTGACAATATTTGGGGACCGCAGACCAGTTTATGATGGGAAGAGAAGCCTCTATACAGCCAATCCACTCCCTGTGGCCACTACTGGGGTAAGTGGTAATGGGGCAACGTGCGTGTCAGTCTCACTCAGCACCTCCCCTTCAGTCCAGTAGCCTCTTCCTCCAGCCACATCGAGTCACTCCTCCGCTCGGGACTGAAAGGCTTTGTCTTCTCAAACTGCTAAAAGCCCAAAGCCTGTTTTCTGTGGAGCGAAGAGGTTTTCTGAGTTAGGATGGCAGCGTTACGTGATCCTTTTCTGCTGGCTGAGGACCCAGTTCTCTGTGTTTCGTGCTGTTACCGGTGTGCTGTGCCCTACATCCGAGATGCTGAGTCTCTGGCCCAGTTCTGGGAAGGGATGGGAACTCGGGGCTGCCGGCCTGGAGATTAAACAGCTGCTGGTTTTCTCTCTGTGTTGTCCCTCCCTCCCTCCCCACCCAGGTGGATTTGGACGTGACACTACCGGGAGAAGGCGGAAAAGATCGTCCCTTCAAAGTGTCTATAAAGTTTGTTTCTCGGGTGAGCTGGCACTTGCTGCATGAAGTTTTGACAGGAAGAACCTTGCCTGAGCCTCTGGAACTAGACAAACCTATCAGCACTAACCCTGTTCATGCTGTCGATGTGGTGCTACGACACCTACCCTCCATGAAGTAGGTTCACTGTCTTCCTCTGCAGTCTGTCTTTACCTGAAGTGTCCCCACGGGGAGCCCTTCATCCCTGTTTCTTCGCAGGTGAAAAAGCAAAAGGAGCATTTCCCTAGCCCAGCCCAGCTCGGGGGGGGGTGGAGGTTGGAGCTGGTGAGGCACAAGCGTGTGATTCTCTAGACACTGAAGCTCCTGAGCTGGCGATGTATTTGTTTGGAAAGATCCAGAATCAGGAAGCACTTAGAACAGGCTGGGAGGTGACCGTGTGCTGCAGCACTGCTCTCATCCTGCCTGCTCACACTGAGCTGAGGATCTCGCACTTGACAGTGGTGACTCTGTGAGCTTCATTCGCAGCTCCTTCTGTCGTGCCTGTACCACCACACGCTTGCTCCTCATGCTTTAAATACCCGGGGGGGTCCAGGTTCCTCTCCTCACACAGCCCTGATCATAGAACCCAGAAACACTAGAGAAGGCCAAGCGAATTCTGCTTCACGGGGTCAGCGGAAGCTCCTGCTGACGCCTGGCTGATGGCTGCCCCTGGCTCTTAAGGAAAATGAATGGTAATGTGACAGAGACCAGCGTTTCCAGCTACCCTGGATCCCACGGGAACGTGGCTGGGGATGCCCTCTGCGCTAACCCCTCTCTGGTTCAAAGGCGAGCACGAGTTTTCCACTGGAGAGAGCAGTGTTGCCCTCCGTAGCCGTTAGTTGCCCCCACAGTGAATGACTCCTCTCAGTGGACGCTGCGCTCGCGCGTTCCCCAGGCAAACTGGTATCTGAGGGGGATTCAGTAGGTGCAGCCTTGTGATGCAGCCCGTGCTGGGCTGGAGGTTTGCTCTGTCCAAGTGGAAGATCAGAAGGGGTGAGTTAACTTGGTTTGTTGTAAAGGCTGGAAGTGCTCGTTGGTTGCTAAAATTAGTCGATGTTTTGTCTAAATTTAAAATCATTGCGATGGGAACAGAAGCCTTCAGAGCGTGGTGAAGCTTTCTGGTGCACACAGCTCCGAAGAGCAGCGGTGCTGCCGTGTTTTAAGCTTCGGTAGAGACCTCGTGTCCTTCGGCTCTCGCTGATTTCAGTCTGGAAAGCGGCAGCGTAACGGTGCGGTCCCCTCTTTCCTCAGGTACACCCCTGTGGGCCGCTCCTTTTTCTCAGCTCCGGAAGGCTATGATCACCCCCTGGGGGGAGGTAGGGAGGTCTGGTTTGGATTCCATCAGTCGGTTCGACCTGCCATGTGGAAGATGATGCTCAATATCGATGGTAAGTTGGGATTCAGGGTTAAGAGCAAAGATAACACTGGAAATGCCTCTAGGAACAGAAGTGACCTCTGCCCTTCCATGGAGTCTGCGGGACTTGGAGTTCCGAGGGGTGAAAAGTTCAGTGCCATCTGTGGTTGAGTAACCAGGCGCCACCTTGTACTTAATTCATCTGCCAAAGAGGGAAGAGTTGAAGGACCTTGGGGTATCTTGCTAGACTCCATCTCAGAATAAGAAACTTGGAAATCTGAGTTGCTGGAGATAGACAGGGCTATCACAGGAAGGAAGGCTCCCTGTGTCTCGCTGCTCAGCCCGAAGATTGAGTCCCTTGTAATCTCCTCCTGCAGCTCAGCAGCAGCTGTGAGGTCAGCCTGCTGCAGGGTTAGATGATAACAGGGAGCTGTGTCCACACACTTCTGCTCCCTGACAGCCACTTAGAGCAGAGCTGGACGGCAGAGGCTGCCTGGAGATGCTGGCTTTGTCATCCCTCAGTGTTTTGGCTGGAATTTATTAGAGCCAGTTCCTGTGTAGGAAGGAAGAGCCTAGCAGAGCCCACTGCTGCTTCTTTCTCTGCACTGTGCGCAGCACAGGGTGCAGGCAGACACAGCTGGGTGCAGTAGGTGCTCAGTGCTTCCCAGACAACTCTGCAAAATATATCTCAGCCCCTTGTGTGAGTGGGGCTGACTGAGTTGGGTTTTCTTATGCAGAACCAGCTCTAAGTGTTGAATACCCCTGCGATCAGCCAGCCCAGGTTCTGTCAGTGCTGCCTAGCTATTGAGATCTCAAACCCCTTTTGGAAGACTGCAGCGGGTGCTGCCTGAAGTTTTCTGTAACTCACAGGCTGTTCCCAGTGTGTTTGAGACTCTTTATCCTCCCAGAGTAAACAGACTGCCCGTTCTACCCTGGATCAGCACTGCAGGTCAGCTTGTCCTTCGTGGCTGTCTTGGAGCGTAATAAAACATTGCAGATGGTGCTGAGCTTTCGCAAGGAGAGTCTGGGAGTCTCTGGTTTAGATTCAGGATGAATCTGATGTGACTTCAGATGGGCTTGGTTGTAAAAGAGCCCTTCAGACTGCAGCTGTGCTGTAGCTGCTCAAAAAGTGAGTGGAAAACCCTTTCCAGCCTGAGAGCAGCCAGTGCTGGTAGCTGCACGCTCAGTGCTGAGAGAAGGAAGTTCAGGGAGTTCCAGGAGTAATTTGCAGCCGTACCTGATGTCCTGTGCTGTGCTGTGCTGAGCTCTGAGGTCCCTTCCATCCGAAACCGTCCTGTGATCCTTTCTGTGAAGCTAGGAAGTGCAGCAGGAGCCTGCTGTAGAAACTCTTCAGTCCTTTCTGTGACTGGTAGCTCCAGGACTTTATAAGCTGCAGTTTACAGGACAAATCCCTTTCCATGGCCCGTTGGAGGCTGCAACGATTACTTCATCCTCCATTGCTTTGTTCCAGTTTAACCGGTATGAGGTTCTCTGTTGCTGTGGGAGACCCCCCCAGCCCTGCCAGGCGCTCAGCACCAGCTCTTTGTGTTCATTCAGCACCGGTGGCCCGAGGTGCTGCCTGCCAGAGGAGGTCTGGCTGCCGTGCGTCGGGTGAGCCTGGCAGGCTGCTGCGTGACGCAGGGCTCAGGAATGTTCGGTTGGGTTAGCGCAGGGCTGCGGTGGGTTTGGGCCGTGAGAGCTGGAAAAGCAATAAAGCACACGCAGTTGGAAACGGGTGGAGCAGTTTGCTCCTGTTCGGGCTCTGCCTGGTGCCACCTCAGTCCTCTTTCCGAAAGGGTTCGTGTCAGTTGGTTGTGCCTTGGTCAAGCAGCTTGTTCCTGGTCTCCTTTCAATGGGGAGAGTCCTCTGTAAAAGCAGTGTGTTGCTGCTTCAGGGGACTGTTGATGTGCAAGGAGGGTCAGAGGTTTCAGCTGCTGAAGGATTGCTCACACCACCATGTAGTCTGCATCACCAGCGTTCACTCTTCCTCACAGACAGGGCGTCAGTAGAAGCAGATCCTGTCCCTGTCCCAAGCCTGTTGCTCAGTGAATGCTCTTAGCTCTGCATGTTAAAGATCCTTCAGCAGGGAGATGCTGTCACCGCTTGCAGCTGCATACAGAGTCGAAAGAGAACGTCCCCTGGGGACACTGCAGCTCTCTAGAAATAAATGTTATCTTGGGAAAAGCCCTCCAGTGCAGAGGAGTTGCGGGATGACTCTGCTGGAGGCAGATGTTGCTGTGGGCTCCACACGGGGCGGTTGCAGGGCTCACTGCTGCGTTCTGTACAGGAGCAAAGCGTGCTGCACAGCACCCGCTCAAGGGCTGCGTAGCACAGGGAGCAGCGCTAGTGTCGGTACTGCTTCACGACAGGCTGGCCTGGGCTTGGGTTCTTTACACTGTCTTTGCTCTCTTTAGTTTCTGCCACTGCCTTCTACAAAGCACAACCTGTAATTCAGTTCATGTGTGAAGTTCTTGACATTCATAACATCGACGAACAACCGAGACCTCTGACTGACTCTCATCGGGTAAAATTCACCAAAGAGATAAAGGGTGAGTAGAGACATCTGTTCCCTCGGGCTGGGATGGATCAGAGTAGTTCTAGTCCTGAATGAAACTTCTACAGGAGTCAGAGTCATGAGAAACATTCCCAGTGCTTCAGAGAGGGACAGAGTTTGTGTTCAGCCTGGAAAGAGGTGGCTGTCGAGGTCTGAGGGGGTTGTGGCCCACTGGGATGCTGTGCTGTGGGTCCCCCGCTGTTTAAAAGCAGAGTGCACATTGATTTCCAAGCTAACACTGGTTCTTTGCAAGGAGCTGCTGTAGCTTCTTCAGATACCCAATTGCCAGCCCAGCGGCTAACGTGGCGCTGAATGCCAGCTTCCATTCCAGAGGAATTGCATAAGCTGCAGGATCGAGTACTTTCACTCCATATATGCTGCTCGGCCCTGTGTGCACCCACATCCTTTAATTCCAGCGTAATCCAGAGAGAAGAGTTCTGACAGAGCTCGGCTCTTCAGAGCCCTGCCCTTAACGCTCGTGTTGCTCAATGCCAGATGGGGCTGTGTTCAAGCCAAACGATAACTCGGAGAGCCTGGAGGAAAGGTGCTCGCAGGAGGGAGAAAAAACCCTTAGAGGAATGGTTTGTGATAGTCCCCTTCCTGCATCTACCTGCTGGTCCTCACGCTGGAAGACAGGCAGCTCAGGGGAAGGAGTAGTGTGTGCTGCGTGGCAGATCCCCTGGGCACAGCGTGACTACAGTCAGATGTTGACAGGTTGCCATTGCTGTCAATATTTATCTTTGCTGCTGTAGTATCTGGGGACTCCAGCCAAGACGCTGTGATCGTGCAGAGTGAAGCTAACCCTGTATTCCTCGAGTGGCACTCTGGGCAGCTCCAGGGGAGCAGTGCCTTCTCCAGTGTCACAGCGGATTAGTGACAAAGCAGGGAATAGTTCCAGATAGCTGAGCAACCACAGCCCCTCTCTGCTTGGCCACAGAGCTCTGTGGTTGCTGGGTGTGTGTTTGCTTGGAATGCGTGTTGTGGCTTAAGCTAAGCCCCACGCAGCTGCTCGCTCTGCCCCCTTCTTGGTGGGACAGGGAAGAGAATCAGCAGCAGGTAAAGACCTCGTGGGTTGTCACAAGAGCAGGTGGCCAGAAAGCCCAAGGAAGGAATCATAAGGATAATAGGAATGTGAGAACCTCTGTGAAGTGAGTGGTGCACAGTGCAGCTGCTCACCACCCAGAGCCTCGAGGGCAGCTGTTCTGCAGCCACAGTCCCTCCGTACAGCCAGATCCCCCAGTTTCAAGCTGGACACGATGTGCTATGGCATGGAATGTCCCCCTGGCTGCGCTCCCTCCCAGCTTCTTGTCCAGGGATGAGCTGGGTTTTAAGGGGTGGCCAGTGAGAGCCTGGTGAGAGCAGCCAGGTGCCCGGTAACTGAAAGCACCACCAGGAGCTCAGCTGGCACTGAGCGAGACGTGTCCTGCGTTGGGCTTTGGTGTGGGGAGAATCCATGATTGCCCAGGAGCTGAGCTACAGTGCCAGCGCGGTGTTTAGAGAACATGCATGCCCTCTGTCGTGCTGCTCGGCCTTCAGAGCTGTTGGGTTGGACCGTGTTCTGTTGGAAGCAACCTCACCATCTCCTGTGTGCGTTTCTGTGTCGCTCTGACAGGGGGGCTTTGGGTCCTTGTGTGCAGGTCTGAAGGTGGAAGTGACTCACTGTGGAACGATGAGGAGGAAGTACCGTGTCTGCAACGTAACGAGAAGGCCTGCGAGTCATCAAACGTAAGAGGCTGGGTGTCAGGGCATGCACTGCGTGAGCACCCGGTGCCGAGCGCCTGACAGAACCTGGTGCTTCCCAGCTCTGGGCTGTCGAGCGTTGCCGGCTAAGATCTCTGCACGTTCTGTCTTTGCAGCTTTCCTTTACAGCTAGAAAACGGGCAGACAGTGGAGAGAACAGTAGCACAGTATTTCAGAGAGAAGTACAACCTCCAGCTGAAGTACCCTCATCTTCCCTGCCTGCAAGTGGGCCAGGAGCAGAAGCACACCTACCTGCCTTTGGAAGTAATGTGTTTGTTCCGATAATCCGGCCTGGTGCTGGGCTCCGTTGTCCCGCACAGCGTGAAGCAGCAGCTCACGTCGCAGTATGAGTGTGTGTGTGCATTCCCGTGCTGCTCCTTGGTCTCGTTTCACTGAGGACTGGCTGTGTTCTTTAGAGCGCAGAGCTGAGAGAGACTGTGCGGTCGCTTGGACACGCTGAGGGGGTGTTTGTAGGGGGAGAGAGCACTGTGTGTGCATGGTGTGCTGGGCTCCAAGTGCCTCTGCGGCCTGTTGACCCTTGGATTTCTCCTCAAGGTGTGTAACATCGTAGCTGGCCAGCGCTGCATTAAGAAGCTGACAGACAATCAGACATCGACCATGATCAAGGCCACGGCCAGATCTGCTCCAGACAGGCAGGAGGAAATCAGCAGACTGGTGAGTTCGGCGTGATGGTGCTCTGCTGCAAACGCTTCTTTCATGGCCAGGGCGGGTTCGCTCGTCTCTGAAATGCCTTCTGATCTGGTCTGTGGGTAAAGAGGCTGCTTTTGAACGAGCACACTGCACGGGAGTAGCTCGGGGGACACAGACATTGCCATCCACCCTGTCTTCACTGGGATGGGTTGGTAGTGGTGAGCAGCATGGAGCTGCCTTCAGCGATGGGGGAATCTCTGCTGCAGCATCCCTGTTCCCTCTTGTTTGCCGTGTGAATCACAGCAAGGTCCTTCTGTAATCCGGAGAGCCTTCTCTTGTAGGTGAGAAGTGCAAATTACGATGCAGACCCGTTTGTCCAAGAGTTCCAGTTCAAAGTGCGGGATGAGATGGCCCACGTGACGGGGCGCGTGCTCCCAGCCCCCATGCTGCAGTACGGAGGACGGGTGAGGCTTTTGCTTTCCTCTTTGAAGAGTCATTTCCCCTGCACGTTGACTGCTTCAGTCAGGTCATTCGATGCACAGACTGGGGTTTATAATTCAGACTTCTTTCTCTTCTCCTGAAGCTGGGAACAGCGAGGGCTTTTTTTTCCCCTCTCTCACTCACCCCACTGTTGCTGTCGTTGCCACAGAACCGGACGGTGGCGACTCCCAGCCACGGCGTGTGGGACATGCGTGGGAAGCAGTTTCACACCGGCGTGGAGATCAAGATGTGGGCTATCGCTTGCTTTGCAACGCAGAGGCAGTGCAGAGAAGAAATACTGAAGTAAGGCATGTGGTGGTTCAGGCTTTGGACTGCTGTTTGGATGAGTGAGGCTCCTTAGTGAGAACCTGTAACCAGCACGTTACCTGCCTGTAATCAACTGAAGCGATAGGGCTATAAATCCAGGCTGCTTTTCCTCCTTGCTAGAAGCTGCAGTCAAAATGCTGTAGCTGGGCACGTGGTGATGTTGCTGCATCCTTCTGGTGTCTTGTGTGAAGTGCTGCAGGTGTCCAAACTGGGTTTGTTCCCCGTCCTGGCCTGTGGTGGCTCAAAGCTGCAGATCCTCCCCATAGTGAACACTTTAAAAGTGCTGCTTAGAGACTGTTTGGAGTTGTGTCCCGTCCCTCCTGCTGTGGGTCTGTGTGCTGCTGCAATGGCAGGTACTCAGAACACGTTCTCCTCTTCAGGGGCTTCACAGACCAGCTGCGCAAGATCTCCAAGGACGCCGGGATGCCCATCCAGGGGCAGCCCTGCTTCTGCAAATACGCCCAGGGGGCGGACAGCGTGGAGCCCATGTTCCGACACCTCAAGAACACCTATTCAGGGCTGCAGCTCATCATCGTCATCCTGCCAGGGAAAACGCCTGTGTATGGTGAGGGAACAGACCCACCTGTTTGCCAGCAGATTGTTCAGAGAAACCCGCTAGCCAGCATGTTGAAAGATGCTTCAGGGTGGTTGTTCAGCTGTTAGAATGTGCTGTGTCTGAAGAAAGCCACCTGCTTCCTGGGCTGCAGCAAGAGAAGCGTGACCAGTAGGACGAGGGAGGGCATCCTCCCCTCTATTCTACTCTTGTCAGACCCCATCTGCAGGACTGCATCCAGTTCTGGAGCCCCCAGCACAGGAAGGAGATGGAGCTGGGGGAACGTGGCCAGAGGAGGCCACGAGGATAAGGGGAGGGCTGGAGCACCTCTGCTACAGGGACAGGCTGAGAGAGTTGGGGCTGTTCAGCCTGGAGAAGAGGAGACTCCAGGGAGATCTCAGAGCAGCCTTCCAGTCCCTGAAGGGGCTCCAGGAGAGCTGGGGAGGGGCTGTTTGCAAGGGCTTGGAGTGGTAGGAGCAGGGGGAATGGTTTCCAGCTGGAAGAGGGGAGGTTGAGACTGGAAGTCAGGATGATTCTGTGAAGTTGCTGTGACTTAAACCAACACCAGAGCACTGCAGTCATTTCAGTTGAACTCAGGTTGTGTCCTGCCCTTTCCTTTCAGCGGAGGTGAAGCGAGTGGGAGACACGCTGCTGGGAATGGCCACACAGTGCGTTCAGGTCAAGAACGTCATTAAAACCTCTCCGCAGACCCTATCAAATCTGTGCCTGAAGATTAACGTTAAACTAGGAGGAATCAACAACATCCTCGTACCTCATCAACGGTAAGAGCCTCCCGAGGCAGGGGTGGGTTTTGTTCTAACCTCAGGTGAATACCTGCTTCAGATAGGTGTCACCTCCAGGCAGTAGGAGGTGATATTTGAGGACCCAGAGTGAGCTCTGAGTCGTGGACCCCTGAGTTAGGTCTTAGGCCAGGGTTCTTTTCAAGTCGTTGATGGTTGTCAAAGATCAAAGAGAGCTGCTGGAATAGTAACCCAGTCACAAGTTCCCTGCAGGTTTACGAGAGAAAACACATCCCAGGCTGGAACCTGGCCTGCAGGGTTTGTGTCCTTTGGGAGGAAGTGAGGAGAGCTTGAGGGGTGCCCGTCTTAGGAAAGAATTCCTGAGAGCTTGGAATCCCCTGTGGAGCAGTGCTGTGTGTGAGAAGACACTCTGAGGGCCCTGGGAGGCTCCTGCTGCTTAAATCCAGGGCTGCCCCCTGAGCCCTAGCAGAATCATCCCATAGGATGATGGTGTCTCTACAGGGCTGGCTGCAGCACTGGGGCTTTTCTGGTGCCACAGTGCAGTGGCAGAGTGTTTGGGACCGGCTGCTGTGGTGGTTGTGAAGCTGCCAGCTCGAGCACAAAGGTTGCAGTGCTTAGGTTAGGCCAGAGTTACCCGGTAGGGCATCCCCTCGCAGCTCAGCCGAGAGCAGAACAGAGCCCCGTGTTGAGCTGTAACCTTGTGCCACCTGTTCACCTGCAGCTGTGACTTAGCACCTTTTTCTTTTTGAAGACCTTCTGTGTTCCAGCAGCCAGTGATCTTTTTGGGAGCTGATGTCACTCACCCTCCTGCTGGAGATGGGAAGAAGCCGTCCATCGCTGCTGTAAGTCTCATTGAGTCGGGGTTTTGTGTTCAGCAGAGTTGGAAATGCAGCTCCTGGGCTTCGGCTGCATCAGGCACCTGTCGGGGCTCACACCAGCAATTCTCTGTCTTCCCAGTGTTACTAAAAATCCTGTTGGGAGAAGGAAGTCGTTCCCCCTGCACTGGGCAGACCTCCCCTCGTGTCCTGGGGGCAGTGCTGGGCCTCTCACTGCAAGAGAGAGAGATGGAGGGGCTGGAGCGGGTGCAGAGGAGCAACGAGGCTGGGGAAGGGACTGGAGGGAGAGGCTGATGGGGAGAGGCTGAGGGAGCTGGGGGGGTTCAGCCTGGAGAAGAGGAGACTGAAGCTGCCAGGGGAGGGTTAGGTTGGCTGTTAGGAAGCCCTTCCTCAGGGAAAGGGTGCTCAGAGCCTGGACTGGACTGCCCAGGGCAGTGGGGGAGTCCCCGTGTGTGGAGGTGTTGAAGGACAGCCTGGCTGTTAGGGATGCTGTTAGGTGCTGGGCTGGGCTGGAGGAGCTCAGAGGGCTTTGCCAGCCTCAATCATCCTGGGATTCTTTGCTTCTGTGTCCCTAAAAGAAAACCACTGCTCGACTCCTCAGGCTTCCTTAGCTCTTCTAATCACTGCCAGGAGGTGGAATGACAGGCATGTTAAACAATCATTGCTGAAACCTTCTAGAGGAAGCAGTGTCAGTCACTGTGTGGTGGTGGTTGATAACCTTTCTGTGTTTTTAAAGGAGAAGACGGTAGCTCAGGGCCTGGTTTGGCAGGAGGGGTTTGGATCCTCCTTGCCTCTTGTGTTAGTGCAGTCCAGGAGATCGAGGTGGTGGCTGGATCTCACTCAGGCCCTTCCTCTTTGTCCCCTTGGTGTTTTACTGGGCACTGGTTGCTCTTAGACACTGCATCCCTGTCTGAAGTAACTGAAGCAGGCTGCAGGGGTTGTGTACGAGGTGGGAAAACTTGAGGGGCACGAGGTCTGTGTGGAGCCCTCTCAGCGGAGGGGAGGGCTCCAGAGCAGGTGGCTTCACAGCTGTGTTTCGGGCTGCATGGAGGGCTGGTTTGTTACCCCAGTTCAAAAGGTCTTAAACCTCCACCTACCACGCGTTCCAGCTCGAGATGTGGGGTTGCTTTTCCACCTGGGAATCGCTGCTCTTGGCTGCTTCCACTGTGCTTTGGTGGGGGGGGTCTAGATTTGGAAGAAGGCTCTCCTCACGTCACCTTCTCCTGAAGGTTGTAGGCAGTATGGACGCTCACCCCAGCCGGTACTGTGCCACGGTGCGCGTGCAGCGACCCCGGCAGGAGATCATCCAGGATCTGGCCTCCATGGTGAGGGAGCTGCTCATCCAGTTCTACAAGTCAACACGGTTCAAGCCCACGCGGATCATCTTCTACAGGGACGGGGTCTCGGAAGGCCAGTTTCGCCAGGTTGGTGGGAGCTGCCAGCATTCTCCTGTTCCCAGAGCTGTGGTGTTTGAGTTCCTCTGACACCAGGGCAGCGCTGAACACTGGAGGGCTGTGAGGGGACAATGTCTTAAGCGTGTTGGGTAAGAGAAATTGCAGCTGCTTTCCTGTTTAGGAAGGAGAGAGGTCTTAGGCCTTGGGAAACGAGGTGTTTCTGACAACTTCCTAAGAGTACGAGCGCGGCAGCGTCGCGCTTAGTGCTGACTGCAGGCTGTTTGTTCTGTGCCGTGTGTGGCAGAACCCGAGCTCTTCTCTTGCTGTGCCTGTAGGTCCTGTACTATGAGCTGCTGGCCATCAGGGAAGCCTGCATCAGTCTGGAGAAGGACTACCAGCCCGGAATAACCTACATTGTGGTGCAGAAGCGACATCACACGCGACTGTTCTGCGCCGATCGAACAGAGAGGGTAATTGTTCCTGCTGCTCCTGGCAGCCTGGGGCAGAAAGCTCAGTGCTGGACACTTCCCCACCGGAGCAGACGCTAGCGCGGGCTCCGGTCACTGGGATCCCTCGTGCAGGGGCTGGGCAGGCACAGGGGTGTATGCTGAGGTGCCGGAGAGTCACGCAGCAGCCCTTGGGGCATCCCAGGCTGTAGCACATGGTGCAGGGTACCGCGGCAGCTCATTCCCTGGCAGCTGGCAGGACTGGAGCAGGGACTTGGCGTCTCGTACCGCTGAGACGGACGAGCGCTCGGCAGCGGCGCTGTTCAACGGGTGCTTTTCTCTAGGTTGGACGGAGTGGCAATATTCCCGCGGGAACCACTGTAGACACCGACATCACACACCCCTACGAGTTCGACTTTTACCTCTGTAGCCACGCTGGAATACAGGTACCGTGGGCTCTGCCTCCGCGTGTGCTCAGCGTGCTGGGTGTCTCCCTGTTATGACAGACAGACAGGGTTTTTCTAGCAGGGAAACCTCTCCTCACTCCGTTTTATCCGAGTTGCCACGCTGTTGTGGGTCTGGTAGCATTACTTGCTTGAGGTGATCTGTGCTCTGCCTTCACAGCTCGCACTAGTGGGACCTTTGTAGTATCTCAGGGAGTGACAGGACTAGGGGGAATGGAGCAGAGCTGGAGATGGGGAGATTTAGACTGGATGTGAGGAGGAAGCTCTTNCCCTTCCAACCCTGCCTGATTCTGTGATACTGTAGCCTCTTCCCAGTGAGGGTGATGGGGCACTGGGGGGGTTGTGGAGTCTCCTTCTCTGGAGCCGTGTGAAACCCACCTGGACCTGGTGTGGGTGATCCTACTGTGGCAGGGGGATTGGACTGGATGATCCCTCCAGGTCCCTTCCGATCCCTGATGGTTCTGTGATGCTTTCTGAGGGCTTTCCCCAGGAGGTCATGTCATTGTGGCTCTGCTGTCACTTGGGAAGACTGAGCGTGGTGCTTGGTGGTTTCCAGCCGTGCACGAACACCGTGGTGGTGGTGGTTTAGTCCTGTTGGGAGCAGGCTCTGATCACTGAGGGCTGTCTGGGAGGTGTGAGGGGGTTTTCTCAAGTAAGAATAATTGAAGAGTAGCAGAGTCATACGAAGGGTGAACTTTTTAGTCACCTTTGAGCACGTTTGGTGCTGACACGAGGCCGTTCAGTTTGCCTGCTGTTGTGTAGAAGTCCAGCTGGATGGTCTGGCCCTTTCTGACCTTAAAAACCTGACCTGCTTGTCTGGAAAAGCCAGCGGAGTGACTCAATGTTTCCCTTCTCCTCAGGGTACCAGCCGTCCCTCACACTACCACGTTCTGTGGGACGACAACTGTTTCACTGCAGATGAGCTCCAGCTGCTGACCTACCAGCTCTGCCACACGTACGTGCGCTGCACACGGTCGGTGTCCATCCCCGCGCCAGCCTATTACGCTCACTTGGTAGCGTTCAGAGCACGATACCACCTCGTGGACAAAGAACACGACAGGTAAGGGAGAACCTGGGCTCAGGTTTTGTGTCCTCCTCGGTCGTGGCTCCTTTGTCAGGCGTCTGCTCGCCCGACTGCAGGTAATTACTGCTCCTTCTGCAGTTAAGCCCCGTGGCCTCTGGGATTAGTCTTAGCAAAATGATTCCTGGAAGCTGCTGCTCGATGCCAGATGAGAGTGGGTAGGTGGATTGTAGTGAGTAATGCTCGGGTTACAGGAACCGAGTCTGTTTTAACCAGGTATTGTCAGTGCTTTGACGTGGTCTGGCGGAATCGAGCCCTGCAATTAGATTTTTGATTCAGAGTCGGAGCAGGGATGAATGAAGCAGATGTCGAGTGTGTTCCTCTTACCTGCCTCTGCACGTCACCAGCACTGTGCAACCTTGGAGCCATCCGCCTTTCAGCAGTTTATTTTTAGCTGAACAAACAGAGCAGCTGAGGAGAAGGGATTTGTCCAAAGCCTCAGGGTCGTGGGGTGAACGGACAAGGAGGTTTTTCTGGGAATCCAGTTCTAATACTGGTGCCGTGTTCCTTGCCTGAGCGGCGGGGAGAGATGTGAAGCAGCTCTCCCAGCGACTTACAGCCCTGCTTGTCTCTCCCCGTGTCCCTGCAGCGCCGAAGGAAGCCATGTTTCAGGACAAAGCAATGGCAGAGACCCCCAGGCCCTCGCGAAGGCCGTACAGATTCACCAGGACACCTTACGCACGATGTACTTCGCCTAAGTCAGTACCAGGGGAGCGTACGCACCGACCCGAGAGCCGAACACTGAAGCCACACGCAGTGTATGTTTCCCGTGGGGTTGGTTTATGGGGGTGAAAGCCTCCCGTCAGGCTGAAGGTGACACTGTGCAGGGGCGAGAGGCTCTAACCCTTAAATTGACACCAGGACGATTGTTTACTTCATGAGGAACACGGCACTATTATGCAATATGAAACCAGCCAACTGCTTTTTTGGCACGGAAGCACCGCCATCGTTTGATTTCCTTTTGAGTTTTTAATTTCTCCTAGTTTTAACCCTTTTATGCCTTTACCTCAAGTTGCTCGGCAGCACAACTGTCTCTGCAAAAACAAAACCAACACCAGATAGTGAAAAAGGAAGGTGTCGTTTTCCAGAACCAACCCGATAGCAAAACCCCCCTCCGGTAGGAGCACTGGCAGGGGTTGTGTGGGGAAGGAAGGGGGCAGTGTGCGGACGGAACCGACCGCTGGGTTCTTGAGCCCGCTGGGTTCTTGAGCCCGCTGTGTTGGGGGGCGTCTCTCGCGGCGTTGCCGTCACCCATTCCAATGGGAACGTACCTGGGAGGTGGGGGGGGTTGGGTGTTCAGCACGAGCCAGAGAAAACCCGAGGGAGAGGAAGGTGTTTTGCACACTGAGCCGCCGATTGGAACAGAATTTAGCCAACTGCTGCCTTTGGGTCTCTCTTCACAGCTTTGGGCTTCTCAGCTCCGGGAGTTCCCTTTCCAGAGCCAAGAAGCCAGCGGTTATCTGGTGCAGGCAGTAGGGACCCAAACTCTCACTCCCTGGTGAATTTCCTAACGCTGCTGTTTTTTTCCTAGTCCAAAAGTTTCAACCCCTCTTCTCCTTCTCTCTGGCAAGTCTCAGTGCGTCGAAGCTTCGCGTGCGACCAGGCGTGTCCCTCCTTCGGGTGGGATCCGCCGCAGTNCAACCTGCTCCTTTCCTTGCTGCCTCTCACACCGTCATGTGATGTCACGTGGGTTTGAAGTTTAGCTTCCTTTATTTTTTTGTATTTATTAGAGTAATAATAATGCTTTAATTTAATTCTTACGGAACCTTAGGGGTCAACAGCGACTTGGATTTTGTAGAAGCGTGAGCGCGTTCTGGTTTTGTTTGTTTGTTTTATTTTTTACAGACTGACAACTCGGTTTTTGCTATCTTTTTAGTGCAATAAGCGTTCGGGACGGAAAACAAACCGAGCCGCGTCCCTCGGGCCGGCCCAGAGCGGGCTTCGGCACCGCCGGCTGCGGCAGAGCGGGCGCCTCCGCCGGGAGAATTGAAAAGGACAAAGTCAAAGCCTTAATTTTGAAAGGAAAGTTTGATAGTCTGGAAGGAAGCCTGGAAGTTTTCCTTTCTTAAATCAAAATGAAGTGAATGACAAAGCGGTTTCCCGAGTCCCTGCCCTGTTTTGATTTAACAAAGGAATCGGCCGCCTGTTCCGAGTGAAGCAGAGAGGGCGTTCGGGTTGAGCAGCGGAGGGGTTTGCGTGCGGGTGTGAAGGTTTCACGTGCTCCGTTAAGCCTGACACGGGCAGGGTGTCCGCGGCTCCTGGCGATGTGTAGGCTCTTTCCCTCCTGGGTAACGACTTTCCTTTTAAAATTAAGTTCTCGGGAACTTCATTTCACTTCTGCAACCGAAGAGGGCTGGGGTAGCTCTGACTTGGTCGGTCACTGAAATGTGAAACGAGCCAACGGGACCCTTTCATTCCACTTTAAAGGTAAAAACCCCGTAGTTAGGATGTCAGAGAAGGGCGTCGATGGGGAGCAGGGGAGTTTTGCACTTTGGTAAACTCGTGAACTGCGTTTCTGACTGTTGTTATTTGCACTGGTTCATAGATCTTTACTGCAGATCCTTTGTGCGGGCATTGCTGTTATCCCAGCCCTTCCGACCTCCACCTCCTCTCCACATGAAAACCAGGGGGTTGGGAGAAGGAGCTCATCTCCCGAAGCCTGTTCTTTGCCCATAAACTGTATCGTGAGCCTCGCATCTGAGCCCTGTTCCCTTCAGCAGGCATCGATCTCCCCTGAGGAGTTGGTCTTCTGCCAGAGAACCAAGTACTGTAGTCTGTGCGTGTGTTGTGCTGAGGCCTCCCGCGTGCTGCTCACAACAGTCCCGAGAGCTTTACCAACCAGCCCTAGTGTCAGTGTGGGATTGATCTCCCGCTAGCGAGGACGATCCTGGCAGGAGATTGGACTGTGCAGAGTGAAAATTGCACTGGCAATAGTTGTGACAGCGGGCAGCTGGCCAGTGGTTCAGAGGCACCCTGGGGTGGAGGTGGCGGGGTGATGCTCGGCAGACCCCGGTGTGTCTGGAGCTGGGATGGGCCCCCCTGTGCTCTTTGGCCTCTCCACGCACTTGTTCAGCGCCTGCAAGGAGCCTGCTGAGGGGAGCTGGGAGGGGGTAACCCAGGAGCTGGAGCAGGGTGGTTGCCACGAGTCTCTCAGATGTTTCTCTTGGCTGTGACGTGCCCGTTCCTCTAGCGGGTCTGTTTAGGAGGGGTTCAGACTGGGGTTCTTAGAGACTTCTGTTGATTTAACCAAGCCAGACAACAGCCCCAAGCTCTTTCACGCAGAGGCTGTGTGGCTCTCTGGCAGTCAGATGAACCCTCCTACGTCAGAGCCCTTCATTGCCCCTTTCAGAGACCCTCTTGGTGCCCACCCTGCCCGTGCTCAGCCACAGGCGTTGGAGAAGCCCCCCTTACTCTCTCCTTTCACCAA
>VZRI01003629.1:7511-21756 GCA_013397515.1 Upupa epops | reverse complement strand
AGGTTGAGGGTGTTCGGGCCTGGCTCGGGGGGTTTGAGAGGGGTTTGGACTCTTTTAGGGCCTCACAGCCCCTTTACACCGGGCTCGCGTGTGTGTGGGCCCCCCCCTGGTTCTGCCCCTACTGCAGGCCCCCTGCCCGGTGGGGTTGGTTGGGCCCTCCAGCCCTGGGGTGAGGAGGAGCTGCTGGAGGAGCTGCTGGCTCCCTTAGGGGGGTTCTCGGTTCCTTGTGCACACGTGGAGGAAGGGAGCTGTGCTCTGCTGTGCTCAGCCAGTGGTGCTCACACAGTGCAGCAGGTGCAGGGGAGTCTGCGGGCGACAGAGGTTCCAAAACTGGGGAAAGAGAAGGACAGGAAGGATTATTCAGGTCTTAGCGAGTGATGGAGGGCTCCTCAGGGAGTTCTGAGATCTCCAGCGAGGCACAGTATCACGGCAGGCCAGGTTGGAAGGGACTTGAAGCCCCATCAAGCCCCGTGAACCCTTTCAGTCAGATCGCTGAGGGTCTGGATTCCTTGCTGTCTCTTCCCTGCTGCTCAGAGCTCCCTGGGAAGGGGCTTTGCCTGGATGTGCTGCTGCCTCAAACAGTTGCTCTTGGCTCCTACTAATCTTGAAATGCAGTGCCTCCTTCTTGCTGCGGGTGCATCCCCTGCCCTGCCTCCTGCTCTGGTGACTGTGGCGAGTGGCAAGCTGAAGGTCCTGGGGAACTTGTGGCCATAGTTGAGCTGCAGCTCTGCAGATGAACCGGTCTTGGAGAGCAGGGGTGGGAGCTGACCTTGTCCCTGGACGGCCCCATCATGTTTTGGCCTTGTCTTTTAGAAACGCTGTCATACACAGACGACACGGCCATGAGCAGGTCGGTGGTGCAGTCCCTGCTGGCCAAGCGGGAGTTCGATGAAGTCGATATGGCCAAGAGGTAAGGTCTGCAGCCACGGTGCTGGCGGGAGCTCCTGGAGGGCAGAACCTGCATCTCTCTCATTTTCTGGGGCGGGGGCAGGAGTGAAGTCACTGTTAATGTGTGGAGGAAAACGGATGAGAGCAGCGGTGCCCAGCGCTGCGGTTGCTTTACTCTGTGCTTTGTGCTGTCCTGGGTCTCGCAGCACCGCTCGCTTCAGCCTGGGTGCAGGCTGTGCCCTTGAATACATCAGGATGTTTGCGTCTTGGCCTCTGTGGAAGACAATTTCCGAAGCCTTTTCCTTTCATCTTTATTTGTTGCTATTTCTGTTGGTCCTCGCTGCACTTGGGTTGGTGGCTGGTGCCGAGGTCAGTGCCAGTTGTTGTTTATGATCCGTTTCCCTTTTGAATCCCCAGCCCTGGTAACGTTTGGTTCCACTTAAGGCAGAAGAAGGGTTTTATTTGTTTAGAAAACTCTGCCATTGAACTCGAACAAAAGACTTTCTTTGTGGTTGTGACCCACGGAAATGTTTCCAGTTTGCTTCTATTTCGAGGCAGAGTTGAGAGGGGAACGAGCGGGCTGTGCGAGGTGATGCTTGGGCCCTCCTTCCTGCTTTCACACCACTCTTTGGGGGACAGACTGATTCCCTGGCGCCCTGGGTGGCACCGGTTCACCCCGATGCTCCCACCTGACTCTCCCAAGGGTCTTTACACAGCCCCTTCCCGCATCTCAGTGCCCTGTGTGTTTTTCCCCCCCTGCTGCTCGCTGCCAGGTTTGCTGAGGAGTACAAGAAGGAGCCCAACCGGGGCTACGGGATGGCTGTCGTCAACGTCTTCACGAAGCTGCTGAGCCCCAAGCGCAGCGACGTGTTTGAACCGGCGAGAGCCCAGTTCAACGGGAAAGGCTCCTACGGCAACGGTGGCGCCATGAGGGTGGCAGGGATCCCGCTCGTCTACTCTGACGTCCAGGACGTGAAGAAGGTGCTGTTGGGGGCTCCCTGGGCAGCGCCCAGTCCCCCTCCCTGTCTCACAGGGAGCTTTGCTTTGCTCACCAGGGGTTTTCTTTGGCAGTTTGCGAAGCTGAGCGCAGAGTTAACCCACGCCAACTCCCTGGGCTACAACGGGGCCATCCTGCAGGCCCTGGCCGTGCATCTGGCCCTGCAGGGAGAGCTCAGCAAGGAGACCTTCCTGGAGCAGCTCATCACCCACATGGAAGACGTGGAGGCGGATGATAAATCCCTTACTGATGCCCGAGCGTAAGTGGCTCCTCGGAGCTCTGACTCTCCTGGGGGGGATGCTGCTCCTCGCGTTCTCTCATCGCCGTGCTCTCTGTTTCCAGGCTGGGATTTGAGGATCTGCCGTTTTCCAGGCGCCTCAAGAAAATAAAGGAGTTCTTGGAGCTCAGCAGCGTTCCCAAAGCAGACGTGTTGTTTGAATTGGGTGGGTACCTTCCTTACTGGGAAGAGCTGGGAGCAGCACTAATGCAGTGAGCCCAGTCCGTGTGCCCTCCTTCGGCCTCTGCTGCTTCTTGGGCACAGAGTTTGCTGGAAAAGCTCCCTGTGCTCAGGGTAACTCCAGGTCTTGACCCAGTGACTCTCTGTCTCTGTACTGGGCGAGGGGGGATAAACATCTGGCTAGGAAAATCTTCCTGGTGCTGGACACCTGTGGGCTGATTGCCAAGGGGCTGGCTTTGGCACCTTGTCACGATAACACCAGCGATACCAGTAAAGAAGGCACCACGCTGGGAAGGTGCAGTCAGGAGGGGCGGGCTGGGGGCAACGTGGGTGCCCTCCACGCTGAGATGCCTCGGTTTTGTTCACAGGCAACGGCATCGCTGCCCTGCGGTCAGTCCCCACGGCCATTTACTCCTTCCTGCGCTGCATGGAGGCCGACCCGGATATTCCCGAGCGCTACAGCAGCCTGCAGAGGACCATCATCTACTGCATCTCCCTGGGTGGAGACACAGACACCATCGCTACCATGGCAGGAGCCATAGCGGGGGCTTATTACGGGGAGGAGCAGATCCCCCCGAGCTGGGAGCAGAGCTGTGAGGCCTTCCAAGAGACACAGAAGCTGGCCAGCAGCCTGTATGAACTGTACTGCCAGCGGCTCTGAGCTCCACGGGGAGCAGGGCTCCTGAAAGCCAAAGCGAGTGCTCGCCGCTGCTTTTCCAGTCGGGAATCTGGTGCTGGATCCACCCCGGTGAGCTCTGCCTGGGGAACACGCGGAGAGCAGGAGGCACTAGCTGCTTAGGGAGGGAGGGGACAGCAGCCCCCTGCTCTGGTTCTGGCTCAGCTGGGTCCTGGCTGCCTGTGGCACCTGGGACGTGGCTGCTGCTCCTCTCAGGTGTGCTGGGAGGCCGGGTTTTCCATAGCAGTGCCCCTGCTCATCCACCCTTCTGCCCCTGCAGCTGCGGGTGGGTGCCTGCACCCACTGACCGGTGCTCTCTCCCTCTACTCCTCGTGCCACGGCCTTCCTTTCAGTCGCTGTGGCCTGTGCTGCGGTGCTGGTGACAGGCCCCTGCGTCCTGAGCTGTTCGGCCTTGTGTTCCCTTCCTCAGCCGGCTCATTCCTGCCGCCACTCTTGCTGCTCCCCTGCTCCTCATCTTCACGTTGTGCTTTCTCCGAGGGTGCTGGCAGCGCTGGGGGAGGTTGCTCTTCAGATCTGTGGGTGGAGAGAGCTGGGAAACCTCCTGTTGGGTCAGATTCCTGATTCTGCAGCAGTCAGGGACAGAAATGACTTCAGCAGGAAGCGGGAATCTCTTCTCAGGACCTGAAAACCCTGCACTTGGTAAAGAATGAGCTGATCGCAGAGGCCAGGGCAGTGACAGGGAGGGGTTTATCAGCGTTTCAGGTCACCGGTGCATTTGAAGCTGGCGGCCAAGAGCGTTTCAGCAAAGCTCTGCTGCTCCACAGCTTCCAGTTTAAAACCTCTGCCTGATGGAGCTGGTTGGAAAGGAGGGGGAGAGCCTGGCTGAGGAGGTGAAAAGCTTCCTAATAGTGGGAACCAAGCGGAAAGGCAGTGCTGAGCTGCCGTCCTAGGGGATGTCTGTCAGTGGGAATGGGACTGGGTTGTTGTCTGCAGTCTCGGGTGACTCTGTGGCCTCTGTGCTGGTCTCCCTGCCAGCACTGTCACCCCACACACACACACACACTCTGCCCTGGAGAATGTGGCTGCCACGGGTCCTCCCAGCTTCTCTCACTGCTCTCCTGTGATGCTTTGGTGGCTTCTCGTCTGATCCTGGGGGGGTTCTGCTCTGTCTCTGTGATCAGAGAGGTCAGGTCGTCCTCGTTGCTCTGCTGGAGGAGTGAAGTGCAGCCACAGGATTGTTTACACGGTGACAGTGCCCCTTGAAGCAGCTTCTTCATAGCTGTGGATGCCTCCTGAAGAGCAGGTGAGCTCCCGTGTGAGGAGCTCACTGTAGGTCAGGGTTTAAGTGGCCTGAAACACTGAGCTCTGACTTCCTTGGAAGGAAATAAAATCTTGTGGGTTTTTGAGCTGCTGCTCCCTTCTGTTCGTTCAGGACCCGAAGCTTTGCTCTCCCGTGCACGAGAGGAGCCGTGTGGGATCTCCCTGGGCTGCTCCTCCCCACCCTGTACTTCACTGCTTGCTTTTGGCTTCTTGAAATCCTCCTGCAGGAGGCAGGAGGGGAGCTGCTGGGGGCTGGATGGAGACCCCTCGCCTGACACCGAGACCTGAGCTGCGTTTGGGCCGAGTTGTACTGCTGCAAAATTGGCTTCATGGAGTCCTGGAATCATCCTGTCTGGAAAGGACCTGCAGCAGCACCACATCCAGCCCTCATCCCAGCATCTCCCCAACCCCTAGACCATGGCCTTCCAGTTGCCTGTGGGCAGCGAGGGGAAGCTGGGCACTGCCAGGAGCTGGGGCTGTTGAGTCAGGAGCATCTCGCGTGCCTGGCAGGGATCTTTGCTGCAGAGCCCCTTCCCTTTGCAGGCTGCCTGCAGCGAGGAGCCACCTGTGAAGGAGTCTGTGGCTGTGGGAGCCCAGTGGGCAGCAATCACGCTGAGACCAGCGGAGGTGCCGAGTGCCCCCGTGACTTCACAGCAGGAGAATCACTTGGTCCTCATCAACAGCTCTGGAAGGAACCTGCCTGCGTGAAGCCAGGCTGCTCCGGAGGGAGCAGCTCCTCTTCCAGGGGGGAAAAGACATTGTCTTCTCTCTTCTCTTCACCCTTGGAGGGTGATTTTGCTTCCAGGTGGCTCAGTCTGTTCTGCTGTGAGTGGCCCCTCAGCAGGGGTTGTGTGATAGAGCTCAAGAAAACGCAGTGGGGAAAACACGGGAGGGAAAGGGAGTCCCCAGCACTCGGGCTCAGGAGTCAGCGAGAGGGGTTGGAAAGGCCCTGGAAAGGTCATCCGGAGCGGGACCCCTGCAGGAGCTCCCACAGGAATGCGCCCAGGGGGGCTTGAGCCTCTCCAGGGCAGGAGACTCCACCACCTCTCTGAGCTGCCTGTGCCAGCCTCTCCTCCAGTGAGTCTCCGCCAGCGTGGAAGGGTCCGGATGTCACCCCGTTTAAGCCGGGGGTACGGAAGAGCCCGTTGCAGCTCTTAGATACCTGTGCGCGGGGAAGGTGCCAGCTGCCGGGCTGAAGGAGCCCCCCACCCGCAGGACGGAGACGCAGCAGAGGCACCGGTGATACAGTGGGTTTTATTGCTGTTTCCTCAATACAATCAAGGGCTGCAGTTGTAGATCTGGAGAGAAGGCCAGGTTCTGGTCACGAGGAGTGCATTCCAGACCGACTGGAGCTAGGGCAGTGCGTGTATTTACAGCACTGCAGCCCTCTCTAGCTAAGGTTAGGCGTGGAGACAGATACTAGAGGCAAGGTTACCAACGCTAGGAAGGATTTGGATATAGACCCGCCCGTCGCGACGCAGTGCTCCTCCTGGGAAGCAGACCCCCCCCTCATCCACCCCAACCCCTCGGCTGTCGCTTCGTTCCCCGCGACGGGAAAGGAACCCTTTCTGCTGGCCAACGTCGCCAGCTCCAGGACACAACGCACGCGCAACCCCTCTCCCCGACAGCGTCCGGGGAGCCTCCCTCGCCCCCCGTGCCTCGTTGGCGTTGCCCAGCCTCGCTCGGTGCGCGGGCAGGGCCTCAGCCGCGCGGCCACCGCGTGCCCGGCGTCGGGAGAGGTCGGTGAGGGTTTCTGCTCTGCACGGGAAGGGGAGAGTGGGGTTGCGAAACGATATCTACAGCTCCGCACGGCTCCAAGAGTCTCCGTGTGGCTACAGGGGGCCTTCTGGCGTCGCCTCGCTCGGCCAGCTGCGACGAGACGGGGCAGGAGGAGCTGGAGCCGGAGGTGAGGACACAGTATATAAATAAATCGCTTTGCTGAGGAGCAGGACGAAGCTTCCGCGAAGCTCTGGGCCCTGCTGCAGGTAGTGTGGACGCCGCCGGCGCCCCCGGCCGTGCCCGCGGTGAGAGCCAGACCCGCCGCTCGCCGGGGCCTCGCTGGCATCGGCTCCAGTTCGTTGCTGTTCTCCACGGGGAAGAAGCATCGGGAAAGGAGACACCGACCCTGTCCTAGCACCCTCCTCGCAAGCCTGGGCTTGAGGAGCTTCCGCCTGGGGCTTCAGGGACTCGGTGTGCGGCTCCCGCTGGGCAGTCGCCCCAGTGGCTCTGACGCCCTCCTGCCCTCGGGAGTTAAGGGTGTCCGGTGGGGGCAGAACCGGGGCGGCCCCTCAGCTTCAGCAGGTTTTGTCTCTACTCAAGAACCCGAGGAGCCTGCAGCTTTAGGTCAGAAAAGCCCCGGGAGGGGCCCGGCCAGCCCCGGCCCCGCGGGGAGGTCGCCGAGCGCTGGATCCCAACTGTAAATCTCCTTTTGCCCTTTAATTGGCTCTGAAAAGGGAACCCCGGGTGGCAGGAGGCAAAGACACGGGAGAGGCTTGAGAAGAGAACCAGCCAGTCCAGCCAGAGGGAGACAGAAGGGGACTCGCTGGGGGTGTCTTGCACAGTCCATGCGGAGAGCCATCCCGAGCCCCCTCCCTGCTACCTACAGGCTGTAGGGCGGCTGAAGGGTGGCAGTTACTCAGCTGGAGGGGGGTGAAGGGAGGTTGCTGATTCCTCAGGAAGGTGCCTTTGCAGAGGGACAGGCCGTGGGGCACTGGGGCTCGACTGGAGCAGCGTGTTACTGGCCCACTGTGACTCCTCTGCCGCAGCAGTCCGTAGCCCCGTGCACCCTCGCGGCTGCTGCAGTTCGGTAACGTCTGGAGCGCCCGGGAGCCCAAGCGGTACCGAGAGGCAAACGTGGGCCATGGGGGGGTGTTGTGAAGCCCCAGAGGGGCTCCTGGGCCGGTCCTTATTGCACTAGGTGCGGCAGGGACGTCGTGCAGTGGGGACCAGCACCGCTGTGAAACAGCTGGGTGGGCAGGCACCACCAGCGCGGGGGGTTCTTCGTTACAGAGGCCCCCGGAGAAGCAGAACGGGGGGTCCTGCTGCAGGACGCACTCATCCTGCTCCGGGGAGGCGGCTGTCCCTCAGAGGCCCTGTGGAGAGAGCAGAGCTAACCCCTCGCTCAGGCCAGGCGGAGGCACCAGCGCAGAATCACCGAGCGTCAGGGTTGGCAGTGCCATCCTGGGACTGCCAAGGCACGAGCTGCGCACAGGGCCGAGCGGAGAGCCTGGTGGGCTGGAACTGGCCCTGGGGCTTGCCGGTAGAGAGGATCTAGGGCCACCAACAGGGCTTCTGGCTTCCCTCAGCACTTTGGGACCGACTGCCTCCCAGTCAGCCTGGATGCTCTCAGCCCCGCAGGTCCTCGGGGAGGAGGGTTACTTCTTCTACGAAGGTGCCAACGCAGAGCCCCTCTGCTGCTGGTGCTGCACCCCACCGCGGGGGCACCGGGCTGGAGCAGGGAGCCTGCCCCACGGCACAGCCTGCAGGAACGGCTGCTGGCGACACCGGGACGTCGGCGTCCGAGGGGTGGGGAAGGAGCTTTCCCAATCCGCTGCGGGTCGCCGCCGCCGTAGGGGGTGACGAGCCCGTGCTGGGCAGCGAATGCTCCGCCGGGGTAACAGCGGGGTAGCGTAGCTGGGGCTCGGGATGGGGAACAAGGGCTCCTAGAGACCCTCTCTGGGCCACGGAGCAGAGAGCTGCAGAGGCAGGTCCTCGCCATCGCCAGCGCCTTCCCGTGTCCGGTGCCCAGTCGCCGGGGGCAGAACGGGTGCCCCAGCTGAGGGGGTGGCTTCCCCAAAGGAGAAAAGAAAGAAGGAAGGAAAGAAAGAGAGGTGAGTGTCTCCTTTCCGATTGCCCTCTTGCCTGGTGGATCCGACAGCGTGAAGCGAGGGCGCCCGGCGGCGGCTGGCGCCTTCTTCCCAGTGACTTCTCTTTTTCGTGTTCTTTTACTCTTTAAAAAATCCTCTTTTCATCAAATCCAAACGCGAGACAGTTCCTGGCTGCAGGGGCTGAAAAGGAGGGCGCCCTGCAGCCGTTATGTGGGGCACAGCAGGAACCCGGAGAAGGAGGAGTGGATGTACTCCGTGGAGTACAGCCCGTTGGCCTGGTCCGAGGGCATCTGTACCCACACTTGGTCGTTCTCCTTGAGCTCGAGCACCGCGCTGCCCGACGCCTGGTCCAGGTAGCCCTTCTTGTACTCGTCGTAGGTGTAGGTGGCTGGCACGTTGTTCTTGTAGAGAGCCACCCAGACGTTAGTCCCTTTGACGTGGACGTGGTAGGCGAAGTAGTAGACGCCGGAGACGGGGCAGGTGAAGATGCCGGTGCCCGGGTTGTAGCCGTTGTGCCCGTTGTACAAAGTCCGGTCAAACTTGACCGGCATTCCCGACGCCGGGAAGGGCGAGGTGAGGATGGCGGTGAAGGCTGGCGCGATGCGGGCGGAGAGCTCTCCTCGGCCGTACTGTGGCTTCCCTGCTTTGCCGTTGCCCAGCACGGCCCCCTCCACTCCCCCGTCGGGGAGGTGCAGCCCCGCGATCCCCGTCTCGTCCAGCACCCCGGGTGCTCCCGGTGGCCCGGGTGGCCCAGGTGGCCCCGGAGGGCCGTTCAGCCCTGGCGTTCCCGGCATTCCCGGTGGGCCGATGGGTCCAGCCATGCCAGGCTCTCCCGTCTTCCCCTCACCGGGCACCCCGGGGAGCCCGGGCTCCCCTTTCAGCCCTGGTAACCCCTGAGGCCCCATGGGCCCTGCGGGCCCTTGCAAGCCTGGGATGCCAGAGGGGCCCCTGAGCCCCGGCTGCCCCGGGATCCCCCCATCCCCTTTGGGCCCAGGGCCGCCCGTTAGTCCCGGCACCCCGGGGAGGCCGATGAACCCCGGCTCCCCTTTAGGACCTGTGGGGCCAGGGGGTCCCAGCAACCCAGGCAGCCCCCTCTCTCCTGGCACCCCCGGTTTCCCTGCAAAGCCGCTGGGGCCCTGGTCACCCCGAATCCCTGGCAGCCCCGGGGGCCCACTCGGCCCCACATCCCCTTTGGAGCCGGGTAGCCCATGCTTGCCCGGCAGCCCCATGGACCCCGGTGGTCCCGGTGGTCCGATGATGCCGGCAGGGCCCGGTTCTCCTGGCTCCCCATCAACACCGGGTTCCCCCTTGTCCCCGATGACCCCCGGTGCCCCGGGCTGCCCACGGTCCCCTTTCAGGCCGGGCAATCCCGGCTTCCCGTAGCCCGTCGGGCCCGGCAGGCCAGGGAGGCCGCGGATGCCGGGTTCTCCCTTCGGCCCCGTGGGGCCCTGTATCCCTGGCACCCCTGCTGTGCCCGGCACCCCGATGCCATCGATGCCAGGGGGCCCGCGTGGCCCTATGGGGCCGGGCTCCCCGGTGATGCCAGGCCCGCCCGGGGGTCCCACATCGCCCTTCTCTCCCGGAGCCCCTGGCAGCCCGTCGAGGCCGGGTTTGCCAACGCCGACGGGGCCTGGCGGCCCTGCGGGGCCGGGAGGACCCCCGTTCCCCCGGGGTCCTGGTAGCCCTGGCTTCCCTACACCGTTCTCACCCTTCATCCCTCTCTCCCCGCGGGGTCCCGGCTCTCCCTTGGGGCCGGGTTCACCCCGAAACCCCGGCAAGCCAGGGCCACCTTGAGGTCCCGGCTTCCCATTGACGGAGATGCCAGCTGGCCCTGGCAGCCCTGGGGGGCCGGGCAGCCCTCTGGGTCCCTGCTCTCCCCGCATGCCCGGCTCGCCCTTGGCTCCGGGCATCCCCTTCATACCCGCCTTTCCTGGGAGCCCTGGGATGCCAGGTTTCCCGATGCCCGAGAAGCCAGGGGGCCCAGCAGGGCCTGGCTGGCCATGCATCCCTGGCTTCCCCGTGCCCGGCTTGCCCGGGTAGCCGGGGGGCCCGGGGGGTCCACGTGGGCCAGGCTTCCCCGGGGGTCCTGGCTCTCCTTTGAGGTCCATGGGCAGCAGCGGGGGCGGCATGTCTGTGGAGAGAGGAGACGCAGCGTTACCGGGGCTGGGACTGGGTGCCCTCAGGGTGTCAGCGCTACCCGGGTCTGAGTTCCCTGCTCTGGGCAGGGTTTTGTTTAACCCCGGCCCAGCAGCTTCCTGGGGCAGCACCAGGACCTGAGGAGAGAGCCTGGCCAGAGCCCAGGGTGCCAGCCCACCCTGGCTCCATCCACCCCTCCACAGAGGGTGTCGAGGAGACCAGCAGCTGCCGGCAGCATCCCTCTGCGAGGGCCCTGCTGAGGGGACTTTCAGGATCCGGATTCAACCTCCCGCTGCCTCGAGAGCACCGGGGGTCCCATGCTGAGACGATGGCGACAGAGCGAGCCGAGAGTCGGGCTGATCCCTTCCGCCCATCCCTCAAATCCAGGGCCACAGGAGACCCCCAATCCTTTCGGGATTAGAAAAGAAAACCCTGGGCCCTCTACTCAGGAGCCCGGAGGGGTTGGGGCTCAGAGGTGCCCATGGCACTGGCTGGCTCAGCTCCTGCCTCCAGGAGAAGAAACCTCCCCCCTCAACTCCCCCAGCAAATCCTGGCTGGGGGGGGTCTGCAGTCCCCGACCTCCCCCGGCCTCCGGGACCGCTTCATCGCTTCCATCCTAACCTCTCCTTCTCGCAAAGGATCCCTTCTCTGGGTCATTTAGGGTGGAATGGGGACAGGGCTGCCCAGCTGAGCCCGCGGAGGAAGGGAGCAGCTCCCGCAGCTCCCGCAGCTCCCGCAGCGGCATCGCCAGGCGGCAGCTGCCAACTCCCAGGCGGCCAAGAAAGCAGACGAGGGAAACCAAACCGGGGCCGCTGGAGGAGAGAAACTGGGCCAGGGCAGCCCTGCTGCTCTCCGATTTCAAACGCCCGAGCCTTGCCACAGACGGACGGCTCCGAGCCCTGCGTCTCCCGGCGGCAGCGAGGGGCTGCCGGTTCCCCCTCCGGGCAGAGCGAAGCCCCTGCGGGAGCCGGCTGCGGCAGTGGGATGGGGAAGGAGCTGGCGCAGCCCTCGGCGGGCTCTGACCTGGGCATCACGGAGCTTCCCAAGGGCAGGTGAACCCCAGAGTCCCCGCCACCCCGCGGCTGCGTTGGTCCCGGCGAGCACCCTGTGAGCCCAGAGCCAGACCGGGCTGGCAGAGAACCAACCCGGCAAGATGGGAAGTGGTTCCCAGCCAAGAGCGGGTCTGGCCGGGGCAGCCGGATGACACCGCAGGAAGGAGGCTGGCGGCTCCGTGTCAGAGCCCGGCCGAGCTTGTTCCAGCGCTGCTGCCAAGCGCTGTCTCGTGAGAGCCTTTCACAGCCTCGCAGGGATGTTGCCCGGCGCTGCTGCGGCTGCACCTCTCCAGCTGTGGGGGGAGGATCAGGGCAGCAGCCAGGCACAGCCCAGCCAGCCAGAGCTGTGGGGGCAGTGGGATGGGAGCAGAGGGAAGAGGGAAGGAAGTGGCAGTTTTCCCATCAGCTGGAATGAAGGAAGGGACCTGGAGGCCTCTTGGCCACCTGCAGCAAAGAGCAGCCCCCAGGGAGCTTGGAAGGCAGCAGGACTCGGGGAGGCAGCAGCCCAGCCTCTGCCTGTTCCCATCTCCCCCAGCAGGTGAGAGGGGGCTTCTTCCCTTCTGGAGCTGGGGCTGTCACTGGCATCTCCTGGGTCCCACCTGGGGGGCTGCTGGTCTCCCTGAGCCACCCCCAGCACTGCTTATCTGGCTACAGGGAACATGGTTCTGGCCACCCCATAATAAGCCACAGCTGCACAAATACCCACCCAAGTACCCCTGGCAGCACCCCTGGGGGTGGTTTGGGGGAGGAAAAGGTGCCTGGCACCCTCAGCAAACCAGCCTGGATGGAGCCCACAGCCCCAGGGCCTGATCTGACCCCAGCTGGGGGTCCCAGAGCCCGGGTGGGGGGCCCCGCCGGCTCAGGGTAACCCGCAGGGGCACAGCACGGCCCTGCGCCGTCGCGGCCAGTCAGCTGAGCTCCCCGAGCAGGGCAGGAGGCCAGCGGGGATTTTCCTTGCCAAATTAGAGGTTAAGCAGAGATGGAGCTCGGGGGGATGCAGGAGGCACCGGCTTCCCCTGCCACCCCCCTGCCCATCCTCTCCATCCCAGAGGTGTTAGGAGGGCGATGCCCAGGAGGCCCCCCCTGTGCTGTCTGCTGCAGCCTGAGCAGGGTGGAACCTGGCAAAGCCCAGCCCAACCTGCACCTTGCACCCTGCCCAGCAGCAGCCCAGAGTGCTCCAAGGCCTAAGAGGAAGGGGAAAGAAGCAGGAAAAGCAGCAGGGAGAGACTTGAATCCGGTCCCACCAGCAGCTGAAAGGTTCCTGTACTCTGCTGGAAGGGTTTTGGCTCTGGCTGGGGTTCAGGGAGCAGCTTTACAACAGCTGGGAAGGGGGCAGGGAGGGGGGCTCCAGGTTGCGCCGTGTTTTCTGACGAGCAGAGCTAACTCCTGATAAGCTGCTCAGCCCAGCACTAACTCAGCCACCGGCAGCCCAGCCTTCTCCAGTTTCTCCTCCCAGAGCCAAGACTGCGGCTCCCCGGAGGGTCTGGGGCTGTGGGAACCCGCGGGAGGGCTCCCTGGGCTCTTCCCGGGGGCCGAGCCCTGACCCGGTGGCTCTGGGCAGTCGAGAGCTGGCACTGCCTGCCCTGCAGCGCTGCTGCACTGGTGTGCCAGGGCTCAGACCCCCTCCCCAGCGTGAGCTGACGGCACCGGGCTGCCACCCTGGGTCCAGCTCACCTCGGGGAGCTCTCTCTCGGCCCAGGGATGCCGCGGTGAGCCAAGAAGCCTTGGGGAAGCTCGGTCACACTCATCCCTTGCTGATGCGAAGCTCCTGAGCCCTGCCCCGAGGTGAGGGCCATTAACTCCCCCCAATAACCCACCCCCTGGGGAGGGGGGCACTAAGGGACCCTCTGCAGTGCCTCCCGCAGCCAGGGCTGTGCGGGACGGAGAACCTCAGCCCCCTGCCCGCAGCAGGGAGGGACTGAACCCGGCTGGGGGCTCTGCTCGCTGCTCCCTGCAGGAGGAAACGTCCCCCCGCCCTGCTCCCCCCCTGGCCAGGCTGGCTCTGAGCTCCAGCCTTGGCCCCTTTTCTTTCCCAGCTGGGGCGAAAGGCAGACGGGGAAAGCGGAATAGGTGGAGGAGCGGAAAAACCTCGCAGGGGCAGCTCAGGTTTAACGGCAGCGGGAGGGGGAGACGCTGGGCTGAGCCCCAGAGGTTCCGCAGACGTGCGGGACGAGAGGAACGGGCCCGTGGGTCCCGGCACAAGCGAAGGGCTTTTCCCCACTGAGCCCCCTCCGTGCCCTCCCGCGCTGGGCTGAGGAGACCCTTGACCGGGGATGGCTAGCCCGGCAGCATCCTTGGCCACGGGGGCTGCTCCGTGGGCACCGAGCCCCGGGGTGAGGGGCTGACACATCCCTGAGGGCTGCGGGGTGCTGCAGCCCCTTCCCACCGTGCGGGCACGTCTCCCCCTCCCCGCAGGACGCGTCTCTTACCCAGGTACTGCCCTTTGCCTTCGCGGAACGGGGGTCCCAGGGGTCCCTTCACCATGGGCTGCAGGTACTTCACCTGGGCGTAGCCGGCTGCGCCTCCTGCTGCCGCCGAGCGCAGACCCCCCAGCATCACCAGCACCACCAGCAGCATCCTGCTCCCGGGGCTCCTGCGGGCAAAGGCACAGTGAGTGGGGGTAGCTGCCACCCTGTGGGCACCCACCGCCCCGTCTGCACCCCCTCTCTCTCGGGAAGGATCCCGGGGGGGTCTGGACTCCTCAAAGCTGCCCGTTTCTGCCCCACAGGTGCCCTGGTCGCGTTGCCCTTCCCAGCTGGCACCGGCAGGGAGATGCCCAGTTTATCGCCGTAATTAACGAGGGCACCAGCAGCACCTCTCGGGGGGCAGTGTCTCCCAGGGGGTGCTCTGTCCTGCATCGGGTGCTGCCTTCCCCAGTGGGTTCTGCATCCCCTAGTGGGTGCTGTGTCTCCCAGTGGGTGCAGCATCCCC
>VZRI01003628.1:0-14319 GCA_013397515.1 Upupa epops | reverse complement strand
GAATCACACACTCCTTGTTTAGGGCTTGCTGTGCCTGGTGCTTTGCTGTGTGATGCTGGTAGTGCTGTGTGACTGTTGCGCTTCACAGTATTTTGTGAACTCAAGATGTTTATTCAGATTAAGTCCGTTAGCAATGAATCCTCTATAGCTCTTAGGACACTTCATTTGTTTAAGAAGGCTTGCCGTTTTCATAGGGTAGTTCTTGTCCTCCATCAGCTCAGGCTTTCTAGAGCTCAGAATCACAGGATTGTGTTGGTTAGAAGAGACCTTTAAGGTCATTAAGTCCAACAATTAACCCAACACTGCCAGGTCCCCAGTAAATCCTGTCTCCAAGCACCACATCCACATGTCCTTTAAATACCTCCAAGGATGGGGACTCCATAATTTCCTTGAGCAGCCTGCTCCCACGTTTGAGAACCATCTCAGTGACAAGGTTTTCCTTCATGCCCAATCTAATCCTCCCTGGCACAACTTGAGGCCTTTTTCTCTTGTTCTAATGTTACTCAGGAAAAGAGACAGAACCCCCTTATCTCACTACAACCTCCCTTCAGGCAGCTGCAGAGAGCAATAACATCACCCTTTGAAGATAAGCGGAGAAAGCCAATGCCATCAGGGTTCTGCAAGGGCTGGCTGCTCCTCCAGGTAGGTGAGAGGGTGTCCTGAGAGTAATAGTAAAGTGGATGGCAGGAGCCCTGACCTCAGCAAGGAGAAGCCAGGATGCTGAGCATCAGGAGTGCATCAGGCCTCAAGATAGTGACCAAGACCAGGCACAGCCTGGTGATCGCCAAGCCAGTCTGCAGTAATGGGAGAGCTCTGAGGCCGAGCTTGAAAGCCCAGACAGGAGGTATGAGTCTGGATCAGAGTCAGCATGCAGGAGCTAAGACAACCCCATCCTGTTGTCAGTGACAGAAGAAAGTGTCCTTGGGCTCTGTTGACCCTCCAGCTGTGTCCTTGGGAGGGGAACACGCTCAGAGTCCAGAGGGACTGCAAGTTTTCAGTGGGAGCTTTCATTACAACCATCCAAAATGAGCTGCAGTGTATCAGAAATAAAAAGTAGGCAGCACTACAGGTGTTTTATTGATTGTCTCTCAGTCTCTAAATGCGGGTGATTAATTCACACCCTGAAGCGTGACTTTTAACCACAGCCATTGCTGGGAGCTCTAAAGGCATTGAATACTCTGTAAAGCTGGTGATATAACTTGTGTACGTTGGCATGACTGTGATGAAAGACAAGTACCAATATTTGTAAAATGCCTAGTCTAACAACTCCTGTGATAGCAGTAAGGGATCACAACTTCTTTTCCAAAGCTAGCAAGGAGCTTTTGGGTTTTTATCTCTATAACAACCTCTTCACCCTGCCCTATTGAACAGTATCCACTTAGTGATATCCTCCTACCTATCAATTGCATCTGGCTATGGATTTAGGGAATAGCTAATATGAATTTACAAAATCTACAAAGGTGAGGAGAGGGTGATTTTTCTGTAACAACATCTCTTGAATCAACAAAATCCAATACAAGAGCTTCCAGGACTGATTAGGCCACTGCTTTACTTAATGCAGGAACTTGTTCACAATTGTACGGAACTCCAGCTACAGCATCTTTCTAAATTTTAAATCTCTGCACCCTAGGGCTCTGAAAATTCACTTTATACAGCATAAATAGCCCAAAATGTTCTTAATGGCTTGGAAAATCTGACCCACACTATGGCCTTCTATAGCTTTGACTTTTTACTGAGGCGGTTGCCAGTTGTGATCATAAGAGGCTGAAAAACAATTCGGAGTTTTACTGTGCTTTTCAACCAGAAGCTTTGTGCTACAAACTATAAAACCAGCAGGGGATTCTTTAAATTTCAGTTTAAAAACAACTAAAAGTGGTTCTGGGAGGAAGGCTCCATGAGAAACATTGGATAAGACCTGTCAGGGAGAGAAAACTTTTGAGCTGGCAGTCCAAAGACAGCTTCTCAAAAACATCTAAGGAGAGGATCAGGTAGAGCAGTAGCTGTCTTGTCTTACACCTTTCTTACAGATAAATCGAGGCTTTGAATATTTAGTGCATCCAGTGAAACAGAATCTCCCTTGGCTTGTTGACTTTTGATCCCTTTCGGTGTTTTTGTTAGTGCAGAATCTTTGTGGATGTTGAACCGATGGTGCCTTGACTGCTGTAATTGATCTCTCATAATCACTGCTGCTGTTAGGATTTTCTTCAGATCTGTGGCTGTACAAAACTGAGATGAATTAGATTCCTCTTCAAAGCAAGTTGCTTCAGACTCTGCAAAAGTCAGGAGGAAATCTGCCAAGTTCTGTCAATTCAATGCCCCTTACCAGGAGCAATACACAGTCCAGGGAACTGATGGTATAGGTATCCCTTCATCTAAGGTAGGAATGTTGTCAACAGTTTGTACTACAGTATATACAACTTTGATAAGCAACACTTGCTGGTGTTCTAAAAAGAGCAGGAAGAAGTAATCAATCAATCAATCAATCAATCAATCAACAACATACTAATAAATAAATATAATAGAAACATTAATAATAATAAATAGTAAAACAAATAAATAATAAGCAATAAATCAAGTCTTTAGGCAGATTCCTGTGGTACACAAGACTATATGGAGATTACAAGAAGTGCAGCTATGCCAGTGATTGTTACCTTTCTCATTGCTAAGAGTGGATTTGGGTTCTGGTTTTATGGTTGATGGTGGCAGATCCAACTATTAGTAACTGGACTGGTATCTCACACTCATTTCTATGGTGAGGGCAAACCAGTGATGTCTCCATCACCCTGACATGTCACTTGTACTGTGTCATGAACAAAGGAAAAATACAGACACTTGCTTTCATGGAATGAAGCACAAAACTGAAATTTTGGTCTTGGAGCTCTGGTTTTGCTGCCTACTGCAAAGCAGAGTGCTCAATACGTGACTAAATGAACAGGAAATTAGCCTTTTCCTCATGCTTACAGAGGACACACGCTCCTGACCAGTCACTGCTGTGATATGATCATTTACCCAGCCAAATACAAACAGGCAGACCAAACAGTCACATTAGAGAAAGAATGTCAGCATCACCAACTGCTTGTTTGTTTGTTCATCCATCAGTCTGCCAGCTACACTCAGCCCAATGCATTGTACCAGACTCCCCACATGTACTACAACCCCTTTGTTTTATAGACTATTGGTTCATAAAATGTTGTTTTAATTTGGAAGGGTGGGGGGAATCGCTTGTGCTTTCTTGTCCATACAATATATATATGTATACATTTATATACATATATAAATACATGCTATATGTACACACACATATAAATACTACACACACACACACACACACACACATATAAACACAGGAACAAATGAAAACCTTTGGTTTTTCCTTTCTTCCTCATTTTTAGCAGCAGGGAATGCAATGCTGCCTTTTTTCGGAGCGAGTGATACAGTGATGTGCTGCCACAGATGTCAGCGAACAGGAGGACTGACTGAGAATTGCTGACATCCCTTTATTCTTATGTATAATATCTCTGAGGGTTTGAAAGGCAAATGGGAATTGAAATTTTGGGAGTAGCATGATTCAGACAAAACCAGTGGCCAAAGGAAAATGTACTCAAAGATATCTTGTTAAATTTGTGAAGTCTAGCAGGTGCATTTGTCTGAGGAACACTCTGTGCATGTGTGTTGATTAATATTGTCATCCATGTGGTCTGTATCAAAGAATCATTAGGGATCAGGAGGGACCTGGTCCAATCCCCTTGCCACAGCAGCATCACCTAGACCAAATCGCACAAGAACATATCCAGGTGGGTCTGGAACATCTCCAGAGAAGGAGACTCTGACTGCGAATGGCTGAGACCATCCAGCTCCTTGGGAAATGTCCTCTTTCAACTGGCAAACAACAACCATGGAGTCACAGACTGGTGGGGGTTGGAAAGGACCTCTGAAGATCATCTCTTCAAACCCCACAAACTACTGTTATTGCTCACATTTTGGTCAACAGAAGTACAGTGAAGTACAGGAGTATGCAAGTACCCATTTGTCTCAGCTTTCTCCTCGTGAATGTACCCCATTACTTCCTAGCGTCATAGCATCATAGCTGGAAGGGTCCTCAGCTACCTAGTTTCAAGCATCCTGCTGTGGGCAGGGACACCTCTCACTAGATAAAGTTGCCCAGGGTTTCATCTAGGACTGGAGCATCCACAACCCCCCTGGGCAGCCTGTTCCAAGGCTCCATTACCCTCACCGTGTAGAAGTTCCTGCTGATATTGATACGGAACCTCCTATGTGCAGTGCAGATCTCTGTTTGTGTGAGAGAGGTAGGTTGTACAGCACTGTGAAAAATAATGTTCGTGTTTTACGCTGTGATTTTACTGGATTGCACAGTATTTAGCTGTCTTTAAGAGTATACCTACTTCACATTATTTAACTGCAAGAACAAACTAACTGGAGGGTTTCTTGACCAGGCTGATGAACTTGTACAGACATTGTGTCTTATCCAGTCACAGCTGTGATTGGTGTAATTTCTCTGTCCTTAGATAACCAGAATTTTTCTTCTCAGAACAGTTCTTCCATTATCAAGATGGACAAAGTAATTTCTTACGGGAGTGATGAATACTTTCTCCCGTATGCAAAGGAAACCCCTCCCCGCTACTTCCTTTTGATCAGGAAGTCTTCACTCCTCAGCTGCAGAGTAAGTTATTCACTGAAGATGAGTGACTGTTCTTGGGGAAGGCAGGGTCACATGTGTGGTCTCTCCTCCCAGCAGTGCCAGTCCACCTGCTGCTCCTCACTCATTCCTCCACCTGAATTTCTGCACTGAGTCTCAAGGACACAGAGTGCCCATTTTGAGTACATGGAAATCAATACTGTACAAGATGACCCTTGGTTAGTTTCTAAATGAAGATGGATTATGGCTTCCTGACAGTTTTCAATGGACACTCCTGGCTGCCAAGACATTACACGTGTTGAGCCCCACCAGAGGAGCCTACCAGGAGCACAGGGTTGAGCATGCAGCTCCCATGAATAAAATACCACGTTTTCCCTCCTCCACTACTGTACCTCGTGCACAGAAGATGAGCAAAACCATGCTATATCAGTTGATAAATAACTCAGATGAGTATGCAAGAAGATTAAAGGAAGATTAGGAGAAGCTAGTCCTCATTTCCTTTCACTGATGCAGGGGAAGGGTGTGAGAAGCCCTCACCCTGAGGAGGTAGGAGCAGCAGAGACATTGTGCGATGAACTGACCACAACCCCTATTTCCTGTCCCCCAGTGCCACCTTGGGAGATGAGGTAGAGACAACTGGGAGTTGAGACTGGGAAGAAGGGGGAGTGGAAGACATTTTAAGTGTTGGGTTTATTTTTCATTATCCTACTCTGTTCTGATTGGTGATAAATTAAACTAATTAACCTTGTGTCTCTTTGTCCATGATGGCAATCGGTGAGTGACCCCTTCCTGTCCCTGTGTCAGCCTGTGAGCCTTTTGCTGTATTTTCTCTCCGCTCTCCAGCTGAGAAGAGGAAATGACAGAGCACTTTTTGGCAGGCATCTGGCATCCTACCAAGGTCAACCCATCAGATTTAGCAAATTCTACTAAGGTAGAATTCTACGCTGGTGGAAATATTGATCATGTGCCAGCTGGGATTATCAGCTGTATGTTTGAATTTGCATCCTGGCATCCCCCTCACAGTTGTGCGAATGTGTATGTACCTTAGCAGGGTAGAAACCTTTCATTACTTTTCAGGTCAGATGAGGCCATCCTTAAGCCTGGAGATGAAATGTTTATGAAACACACAAATCTGTCACTCATCATTACTACCCACCATTATCATCATCTCCCCAGCTAGACAAATACTCCTGAAAGCTGTTTATTTATGAAGATTTACATAATTGAAATGGCCAGGGGTTTACAACATGCTTTATCTTTCTTGGAGGAATTCGTCTATCTTGTGGCACTGTGGGCATGTGATCTCCTTTCTGTCTGACTTTTCATTCTGGCTGTTCAGTGCAGGGTGTGTTTCTCGATCTTTCTTGTAGATTTATGACATCTTAATTTATTGTCATGTCCTTTAGAATCGGTTCTCTACTTAATTCCTTTTCCCTCCTGTAGCTGGTGAGAACTGAGTGTTTCATTTTGCTTTTGACAGACCACCTGTCCAGTGACAGCACATCAATGCTGGAGGAATCGTTAGCCTTTGTGCTAAAGAGACTAATGTGCAGAGCGTTTGTGAATGTAAAGAGATCCTGCTTCCATGCTGCTTCGACGTTTATGGGGTACGAGTAACATCAGCTCTGTCGTGCAACAGCTCAACATCTGTGATGGATCTGCAAGATCTCATCGTCTTTGCAAACGTGTCATTTTCTTTAACACATCATTTGCTTTCCCGTGATCCTCAGGCTGTTTTTCTGCTCCAGATTCTGGATTCTATCACTTATCAAGGTAAGACCTTATCAAGGTCTTTTACCTTGTTCGGGACCTTATTTTGACAGCCTTGTGTAGAGTGAGCAGTCATTTACTCCATTATTACTCCCTCCCACTGAAATCAATTGGCATCTTATTGGGATCTTCAGTGTAAAGACAGCAAAATTTCCTTGTCACTTATCTGCAGAAAAGAAACTGTGGCTACTGCTTTCTGTTAAACAATCGCTTATTTACATAGAATAGCTTTCCATTCCCAGGTGTAGTGCCATTCAAGAGCCATTATCAGTATAATTTTTCCTGAGACAGGGTTTTTTCTGGTGAGGTGGTGATGCCTACTTCTTTTAAAAATGTATTGCTGTTCCATTTCCCTCCATACCCAGTTGCTTCTTGATTTCTCCTTAGTTTTCATTTCATTTCTTCTTTACTGCATTCCATTATTTAACTTGGGAGAGTGAAACCCTGATTTATCTCACTGGATTTTAAACTGCTAAGGTTCCCAGTTTAAAGTTTTATGATAAATCAAGAAAAGCCTTCAGTGAATCAGTCTTCTTAACATTTCAATGGTCCCTTGAAGATGATGATTCCTCTGTACTTACTATAAAACTCCTCAATTAGATACTTCAGTTACTGAAGTAGTGGGAGGGGTGAATCTAATTCCTATTTTGAGATTTCGTAGGTCAGATGGATGACTGTGTTTCTGGAGAGGTATTCTAATTGAGAAACATGTTTTTAATCCAGATTTGCTTGACTTTAACTACTAGCAACTGCATCTTGTTGCTCCTTTGCATACGGATGGAGGCAACTGGAATTGGAAAGGAAATAATACATCTATGCCTTGCAAACCTTGTTTCTGATATCCTTTCCATTTTGCTTAACAGAAAACAGTCTTCCAGCAATGACTTCAGTAGTGCTGTGTGCTGCAGAAATGCAGTGTGCTTCCCTTAACTTCTTAGCTCTTTCATCTTCATATGTCCAACAGTTCCATTAGGTCTCTAATTAGGTCCTAATTAGATCCCTTAGAGCTCCTTAACTGTATTCTTTTTTCTCACAGGCTGCATCTGCTCACGCAAGAGTATGTCCAGGATTTGCTGGGAGACGTTAGGTTTCATATTTGGCCACTCTAACATCTGTGCTGTTCAGTTCTCTCGTGCAAAGTGGCCATGCAGCAGTCTCTCAGGTTCTGTTGGTAGTGTATGGCCATTCTTAGGAGATGAAATATTCAGAGCTGCCCTCATTAATGTTTTAAATATGGAAAGGGTGAGTGTCAGGAGAACAGAGCCAGGCTCTGCTCAGTTATGTCCAATCACAGGACAAGGGGCAATGAGTGCAAGCTGAAGCAGAGGAGGTTCCACATAAACATAAGGAAAAACTGTTCTCCTGTGAGGGTGACAAAGCCCTGGCACANGGCCATTCTTAGGAGATGAAATATTCAGAGCTGCCCTCATTAATGTTTTAAATATGGAAAGGGTGAGTGTCAGGAGAACAGAGCCAGGCTCTGCTCAGTTATGTCCAATCACAGGACAAGGGGCAATGAGTGCAAGCTGAAGCAGAGGAGGTTCCACATAAACATAAGGAAAAACAGTTTTCCTGTGAGGGTGACAGAGCCCTGGCACAGGCTGCCCAGAGAGTCCATGGAGCCTCCTTCTCTGGAGACTTTAAAAACGTGTCTGGACACATTGCAGTGGGACCTACTATTGGTGATCCTGCTCAGGCAGGGAGATTGGACTAGATGATCTTTTGAGGTCCCTTCCAACTCCTAACTTTCTGTGATTCTGTGAATCCCAAACCATAACCATCCCTTAACTTAGAAGTGATCCCCAAGAACTAAGCCCCTCAATGGCATTGAGTGCCTTACCTTCCAAAAGGCACTCACTGGAAACTGCAGACCAGTTCAGCAGCAGTGGGAGAACTGAAACAAAGTACAGCACATATCATGTTGAACAAATATTCTGTAGATAGAACAATCCTCGACTGAGGGTCCCGTTTTGCCCACAGCACAATATTCCAGGACAAATTACAGAATCATAGAATTACTGAGGCTGGAAAAGACCTAACATCACCACAGACACCTAGACCATGGCGCTAAGTGCCACATTCAGTCTGTCCTTAAACACCTCCAGGGATGGAGACTCCACCATCTCACTGGGCAGTCCATTCCAGGGTCTGATCACCCTTTCCATGAAGAGGGGCTTCCTAACCTCCAACTTCAACCTCGCCTGGCAGCTTCAGCCCCTGCCCTCTCTTCCTGTCACTAGTTGCCTGGGATAAGAGCCTGACCCCCACCTGATTACAACTTCCCTTCAAGGAGTTATAGGGAGGGAGATGGTTCCCCCTGGGTCTCCTCTTCTGCAGGCTAAACAACAACAGCTCCCTCAGCCTCTCCTCATAACATTTTCCCTCTAGTCCCTTCACCAGCCTCATTGCTCCTCTGGAATTAATGCACATGTATTTCAGTATTGCTTGATATCTGTGTGGAACAGCAGAAAGTCCACCAAGTTTCATGCCAATTTTTTCTGTACCATTTATGCTGATCCAAATGTTAGTTTCTAGCTACAGGGCTCTGGTGCAGCTGGGGCTGTCTCACTTGTACCAATAAGTCTTTTTCCTGGGCATTCTGTCATCCAAAACCCATATGTACTTTTTAAAGAATATGTTTTCACCCTTTAAGTGATTCATTGAATGAGCATACTTTCCTGTCTCCGTGCTAACAACAAGTTAACCTTTACTGCAGTGCAGGAATGAAAAACAAGTGCATCACGCAGCTCATCGTTTATACGTTACATCAATACCTCTAGCACAGGTGTAGGGCTCTGTACTGCATGTTAACAACCTGCTATCCACCTTGTTCACCGTGATGGAAGATTAGCTTTTTAGATACTTCATTTCTGCAGGTGGGCATTGATTGTGTTACAGCTTCTCATGGTTTATAGTTTGCCAGCCTGCACTACAGCTGAAGCATGGTAGATATACAAAGAACCCTCCTACTAGCCTCCAAATCTTGTCTCTATAGCAAACGTGCATAAGTGAATATACAGCATGATATATTATTTATATTATATAGTATACATTACAATATAGAACAGATATTAATACATTATTTATGTATTATATATCATATCACATTATATAATAGATAATATAGCATTCTAGACTACATTATCTATAAAACATATTACATAGAGTTGCATTCATCAGGGGAAGGTTGGAATATTAGATTGGACATTAGGAAGAAGTTCTCTACTGTGGGAGTGTTTGGGCACTGCAACAGGCTGCCCAGGGAGGTGATGGATTCCCCATCCCTGGAGGTGTTTAAAAAACAAGTAGATAGAGCACTTGAGGCTGTGGTCTAGGGGTTGGGAAGATGTTGGGGTGAGGGTTGGACTTGATGATCCTGGAGATCCTTTCTAGCAGCCTTAATGATTCTATGATTCTATATGTGTGTTATATATAGTGTTAATGTTTTTCTTCAGTTTGAATTCCTTGAAGCTTGAATTCCCTCAGCACCAGAACAAGCATGGGTACCAAGCAAACCCGATTGCTCCCTTTTCCAGCTGCCAGACCAGGGTGTCAGCTGTTACTGAGCAAAGCCCAGCTTGGTGAAGCCCAGGTAGGTGACTTTGGTCTCAGCATTTCTGAAGATGGAAATGGTGTTGAACTGCAAGTGAATTCAAAAGCTAAGCCATGTGAGAGAAGGAAACAAGAAACAGGCAGAGTGATTACTGAGCTGGCATTAGTAAGCAGGAAAATAATTAAAAAGCAGAGTGAAGAAACACTATAAAATCAGGAGAGAAAAATAGCTGAGCTTGGAGGGTTTGCCCAGATTTTTGAAGATCTGCCCATCCCTATGAGTGATGGAAGCCAGGACTTCCTTGCTGACTCGTCAGTCATCAGTCACTGGCACACATTCCTCAGTGCCTTTTTTTGGATGTTAAAGATATTTCTGCTTAGCCTTGCATCATTTCAGGCTTGCCTCTTCTGCTGCGCAAATAACTGCTATTTACTCATAAATGGCCTATGCACTTGCTTTCAGAAACTGCCTGTAGTAAAGGACACACAAATAAAGTCGTTCAAGTATTATGCTTCTGTTTTGAAGGTAGACAATAACACGTCTTAGCCCTGTCTGTGTTGTGTTTCCTAGAAGCACATACTGGCCCTGCTCTTTACAGATTCCTTGTCATAAGTTACTGAGCTATGTGATTTTTTTCACATAGTGACAGGGATGAGATGATGGAAAGCAGAGATCCAGGTGCCATTTAGATGCATCTAGTCCACCAAACTTATTTCCTACCTGTTTTCTCTGTCTTCATGGACTTTCAATACTACTAGATTAAAAAATACCTTCCTTTTTGTTCGAGACGAAGGAATTCTTTGAACAGAGTCACGTCGTGGGTTACTTTTTTAGTTCTACTGATAATTTCAAAAGGATTGCTATTGCCATATCTGCCCCTAATGAGAGCAGAACCCTTGCATGTGCATGTTTAAATGTAGGGGTAGCTGTGATAAAATCCTTGCACTGCTTCAGTCATTTGTCACCACTCAGCGTGTTCCTGCGCACACCGAAGCGTTGTACAATTTCCGGTGGGAAAAGGGAGGCTTTCAAAACACTGGAAGCCAAATGCTAGGAATGTCACTTGTCCTCTTTTTGTAATTGTAATGTAATCAGCATTCTACATGATATTTACATTTCAAAGAAACAGGGAGCCCTCTTCAGCAGCTGTGCAATCATCCTCCAATTACCACTCATATTTAGTGTCACACAGATACTCCTGGTGGCCCACGTTTTGTATTTCTCTCCTGTATTAGAATTCAACAGCTTCATTTAGAGGCCAGTAATTATGCAAGTTAATGGCATTTTCAGAGGAAAAGTGTTTGCATTGATTCCTGAAATTATGGTTATGGTTCAGCACCAACTGTCCTGACAATGGAGGGACCTAGCAATAGAGCTGAGCTACTGCTACTGTCTTGGAGTCACATAATCCTCATGACTGGAAAAGGCCTCCAGGATCAAGTCCAACTCTCATCCTAGCATCTCCCTACTCCTAGACTATGCCCTCAAATGCTCTATCTACTTGTCTTTTAAGCATCTCTAGGGATGGCGTCTCCACCACCTCCTTGGGCAGCCTGTTCCAGTGTCTAACCACTCTCAGTAAAGAGCTTCTTTCCAATATCCAATCTAAATCTGCCCTGATGCAACTTAAGGCCATGACTGGTTTAGGCTTAGTTTTAAGCTACTGATTAATAGCAGTTTAATGCATACAATGTCACTTAGATGTTTTTTTGCTATGGTTGTGGTCATCATATCTATCAAAATAAACTACTCAGTAGTATTTTCTCAACCGAAGAAGTAGCCAAACTCTTCCACTTTTATTGTGTCTGCTTCTCCAAATAAGAAGCAGCAGTGCCTCTGGAAATGAATATATTGTTTGTGCACTGTCCAGGTGAGTTTCCTCCTAAAAGTGTGTGTTCTGGAGGGGATATCATCACAGGAGATCAATTCTTGAGTGAACAATAATTGTGGAAATGCGAAGAACACAATCTGGAGAGGATTATTTTCATTGTGTATTGATTTGGGGAACAAATAACACAGTCTTTATGACTTACAGAACTTGACAGAAATTAAGATCCCTGCAGGCTATGAGAGACTGTGAGAACACCCCACCCAGCACGTGCAACCAGCTCCCAAGAGCATGAGGTTTCCATTAATACTAGGTCAGAGCTCTAGCGGTCTAGAAGAATAAAGACCAAGGGAGCATACAAAGCAGAATTACTGAGAGGCAGAGGTGAGACTAAGCAGTGATGATATCCTTACAAAGGCCACCGCAGAGCTGTTTTATTCTGAAGTGATCTGAAATACTTATTGTTACCTCCGGGTTCAGATGCTGTGAGAAGAAAAGCCATTCCTTTGGTAACACCACGAATGAAGAAAAAATTGTTTCCAGGGTCCACTCATGTTTTCATTCAACAAGTATTGTAGAAGCCTTCTAATCAAAAGCTCATGCTCAGGGTCCTTTCTGTTGAACCCTTGCAATGGAATTTCTCTAGGAAATCTTCTATGTAATAGCATCACAGAATAGTTTGTGTTGGAAAAGACCTTTGAGATCCGTTATTTTTACAGAATGAGTTTCATATGTATGTCTTCATTTATTGCTGCAACGAGATTTGTTTTGTCTCCTTCATTTATGAAGATACTTTAATAGAAGTGCCACGTTTTCGTTGATCCTACCGTTCAGACAGAAAACCCTCTCAGGGAAATGCCAGGCAATCTAATGGGGTTTCAAAACCCGCTATAACTGAAGGTGAAAATAAATGGATCAGAAAGACAAAGCAATTGCAGCTGGAAAGGCAATACCTCAGTAGCAGACAGGCAAGGCTTTAGGTTTTCAAAGAAATATTAGCATTTCAGGTGGCACATAAATTGTACCTTCCTTAGAGCATTTCAGCAGTGCAGGGGGTCCTCAGAGAAATATCACATCCGATTATCTGCATTAGTTCTGCTTTCAGATTTCTTTTGCTTGGACAGCAAAGAAGTGGCTTTCCAGCTGTCCTGAAGCTCAGGTGTTAGGTCTTAGGTGTTGAACCCATGTTCAAGCAAGCTGTGATTTAGACCTGTTTTCTATCATACTGACCATTGTACCCTCAACTCAGTTGCCTCCCTGTAGGATCACAGACACTTCTGATGTTTGCTGTCACGTGGACTGCACTGTGGAGGTCGTTAATGAGCTTTATAAGCAAGAAAACTCACTTTAGGTTCTTATTTTTGTCTTAAATCCCTTCATACTGTGCTTTTCTGTTCACCAGACCTTGGAATCTAAAATACAATTACTCCATTTGTTTTTAGTTTACTTCTGAGTGAAGATGTCTGATTGCTACAAACTCTGACCAAAGACTTAGGCATCTTAAGATGTCAATCCTATAAATAGCTGCTGGTATTTGGTGCTATAGAGCTTCCCAGGCTCCATGTTTTCTTTATTGTAGCCAAAAAGACTCAGAGAATTCCCTCAGAGGGGACTTTCTCCCTCTCTGCAACTCCATGAAGGGAGGTTGTAGTCAGGTGGGGACTGGGAATCATCTCCCAGGCAGTTAGTAACAGCACTAGAGGGCAGGGGTTCAGTTGGATGTTAGGAAGCCCTTACACACAGAAAGGGTGATCAGACCCTGGAATGGACTTTCCAGACAGGTGATGGAATCCCCATCCCTGAAGGTGTTTAAGAACAGACTGGCTGATGTGATGTTGGGTCCATAGGCTGGGCTGGATGAACTGAGAAGTATTTTCCAGCCTCAATTAATTCTGTGATGCTGCAAAATAATTTCAATAGCATCACCATTTAATTTCCTATAGAATATGCTGAACATATTTAATTTCCTATAGAATATGCTGAACATATGAAAGGAATGAACTTAAAACAACTATAACTCGATTCATATGAAATATTAAAAATCTTTGTCCAGGCTTTTTCATCTGTATTTATTCCTTGAGTATGTTTCTGCCCACATCTGCATACCAGAGAATTAAAGTTAAAAGTCTGCTGTCAGAAGCATTCATGCCAAGGAAAGCTGAAAAAACCCCACCATAATCACTTTAATCCTGTAATGGCCTTAATTTTATTAATCTTTGGATGTAATTGCTCCTGGTGAGCCACAGAAGCACTGCCTTTCTCACACCAGCAAACCCTGTTCTTAGATGAGATGACTATGCATTTGAAGCTTTAGCTCTGCATTGACTGCAGAGTTAACTCAGATTGTGTTTATCTTTGCTGTCCCAATTTTTGGATTGAAATTTTTTTCTCACAAAATGAAAAACTAATAAAATGAACAAAAAAAGTTAAAAAAGAAAGAAAAAGAGAGAGATAACCTGAGGCCAGCAGGTTCGGGAACAATAAAACTCATGTAAACTGGATTTTTGCCCT
>VZRI01003627.1:15656-73938 GCA_013397515.1 Upupa epops | reverse complement strand
GCTTCCTTCCCTCGATCCCAAGCCCTGGGGCTGTGCTGGAGGAACATCTTATCTTGTTTATATAACACCAGTGCTGAGGGGCTATTCTTTTCCTTGCAAATGGTTCTCACGCTGGGGGCACACCAAGAGGTCACAGCTGAGGTTGGTCTCCTTTTGGGGGAGAAACCTAAAAAATGGGCATAGAAGAAAACAGACAGTTTAGTACTGGGACTGCTGGGCAGCACCATGAACCCCAGGGTTCTTGCTTTCTCTTGGGAGAGGCACTGTGTATTTATCTTTCCCCACTGTGAGGTCTAGGAATCTCTTGCAATGAAGAAACTGAGGATAGAGAGAGATTCCTTTTTTTTGTAATTAATTTTGGTTGCTTTTTCTTGGCGTTCAAGCAAGGAAATATGCACTCAGCCAGAGGGCCTTCTGTTTTAAAGCACAGTGAGGTCCTTGGCCCTCATCACCAGCCAAGTGATGCATCCACTCACCTCTGACCAAAGAGGACTAGACACAATCCCATCAGCACTAACAGACATCTCCCTTGCAAAAAAAACCAAGAAAGCCCTGGCCAGGCAGACGAGACAGAAGAACTGCCATAAACCCTCCTCCTCCTGCAGCCTTTTGCAATGGATGTGACCCCAATCTGCTTCAAATGGACTTTTTATGGCCTTACATCAATACAGCCTGCCCCACCTGCCTCCCTGCTCTCAGCCCCTAGGTAGGCAAATTGTGAGGCTGATTAATCAATGATTTTTAATGCATTTCTTAATTAAACCCACTGTGGCTTTGGCTTCATAGAAGTCCCAAGTTCCAATGGCTCAACTGATGCACAGCNTATCTTTTAGTTGTTATAATTAGAGAAACCTTTCAACAAGTATAATAATAAATAATACATGCTATAACTCTATGGTAATTATAATACTAATAATATAATAACAATAATTATACATTATAATAGTAATATCAATAGTATTAATACATTATTATATGTGTTATATTATAAATTACTAAGACTACACTGTGTAAAAATATTATTAGTAGTAAAAATACAACAATTCCTTCCTTTATACTACTTGAAATATTTTTATGAGCTAAGTTTTATCCAGGCAGTTATTCAGTGTTGCGCAGCAATATTTTCCCTCCCATGAACTTGGGAATCACAAAATCATGGTCTGTATTGGGTTGGAAGGGACCTGCAAAGGTCATCTAGTCCAATGCCCCCCTACAAGCAGCAAGGACATCTGTATCTAGAACAGGTTGTTCAGAGTTCCATCAAGCCCGACCTTGAGTGTCTCCAGGGCCTCCACATCCTCTGGGCTGAATCTTTCCAGAGAAGAGGTATAGCCTTGCTCTTTACTCTCCAAGTGGAGAAGCCGGCTCATAGAATCATAGAATCATCAGGGATTGGAAAGGACCTCGAAAGATCATCTAATCCAATCCCCCTGCCACAGCAGGACACCCTGACCAGGTCCAGTCAGGTTTAAAACGTCTCCAGAAAAGGAGACTCCACAACCCCCCCAGGCAGCCCTCTGCAGTGCCACATCTACCTCCCTGGGAAGAAGCTGGGAATCGGTTAGGGTTGGAAGGGACCACAGGATAATCCAGTTCCAACACTCTAGCCATGGGAAGGGACAACCCTCCCCCTAGATCCGGCTGGCTAGACCTTCGTCCAGCCTGGCCTTAAACACCTCCATTAAACACCTTTCATTAGCTCAAGTCCCAGTTTAGGAAGCAACAAACATGTAGCTCAATTTCTTTGAAGACTCCATCAAGGCTGCATTTTCTGCAGCAAAAAATTGGGGAATTTGTATGTTGATCATCACACGGAGCCTGTGGAAAGTTGTTTAGGGCTCTTCAGGGCAAATTCATCAGGAAATCAGATCCCTGAGATAAAGGGGTAACCCCAAATTACTCCTAGTATAGAGGAGAGCTGGCCTTAGTTTGTTCTATTCTCCCATATAGGTAGGAGTGGCAGGTTCAGAATCCCTTACCTAAAATGCCTTTCTTAAGTCATCTCCTCTCTCACACTTGGCTGCTCTGTTTGGCTCAGTTACAGAAGTTTCTCTGCTGTGGGTGTAAAAAAAAACCCCAACACAACATGGAGCTGCAACTTGTAACCAAAGCTACTCACTCTCTTAGAGTTCACAGAATCAGAGAATATGGTATTAACTTTATGGCTAGATGAAAAAAAGCCTCCGAAGGAGTCGGATGGAGCTGTTTGTTTTTCCTTTTTGGAGCCCTGTTCCTCCAAGGCATGCTGTCACGCTCACCAGACCCGAGGTTTATAGGTTGGACTGGAGCCTTTGACAAAACTGAATTTACTTTAAATGACTGAAATTAGACACTTATAATCCAAAGTAACAGCCTAGGGGCTCTCTTGTGTATTATCCTTCACTCTCAGTCCTCTGCTTTGTAGTGTCAATGGAATAATTTGTTAAGAAAGTAGAAATACAAAGGAGTAATTCTGAAACCGAGAAGGAGAGGGGTCTAACCCTGTGTTTTGCCAATACTTGCTGCCTTTTTACCTTATGCCTTATCACTTGTCCCATGGTAGACACATCAGAGCATGGTTTGTCATATTTCTGCTCATGATATGAAATGGTTTGTTTGAAATGAACAGTAATTTGTTTGAAAATATTTTGTTACTGAAGTCATTTAAGCAATAGCACCACTTCCCTTCCACAGTGAGGCAAGATCTCCATAGCACAGATAGACATTTAGGAGGAGAAGAGGGAGTTCCTACTCATGGTCAGTGTTTGGATACCCACGTCTCACCCAATTTCTCAGTGAAGTGGAGGTATCTCAATCTCTGTCAGTACTGCACAGTCTTTCCGGCAATCTCACCTCATGCCATGCTCTTCCAAATGTTTCAAATGCTTCAAATGGCTTAAAATGGAGTGGTTTTATTGACTTCAAAGCCAGTTTATATTTATGGATCATGTGTTTCTATCTTGGCAAGGTAATTAGCCTCCAAAACAGCCCACTGTTCATTTTCTTGCTTATAGTATTACGTCATGCATACGTATGGCTATAAATAAGGGACAGTTCATGGGGCTTTTCCCCCTATACACGTATATGCAGGCACACTCACAGAGAGAATAAACTGAACATGAAATGTGTTTGGCTGAATAGGTGCTGTAAAAATAGCATGAAAAAAAAATCTTTAAACATATGGGAAATATTTGGATTCGCTTTCCAACTGAGCCAACTCCTACTCTTGATGGGGCGTTGGCTTGGGTGGCAGTATATCTCCTGCGCCTGTTTCCCATAAATTGAAAGTAGAAATTCCCACTAAGGTGCTCACTAAAACCACCAAAGTTGTTCTCATGGCTCAAGAGAAACCCAGCAAATGTGTATCTTAATTGGGTTTTGATGGATGTAGACTAATTAACAGCAATTCTCCGTCATCTCACACTTGAGCAATCCGATTCTATTTATCATGCATTGTGATATGCTTCTTCAGGAAGCCCTACTCTTGTTTCTCTCATTATCTCTACTTAAGTATTTAAGGAATTTTGTTAGGATTATTGTTAACAGACTGCCCAGGAGTGATTTTCACATGAGGGCAAAGAAAACCCCATGTGTTGGCTTACACATGGGCTGTGCTCCAGCCTGTAACCCGGGCTGTGAACTTCATGCTGTTCAATGATCAGGTTGCAGAAACAAGGAACTGCACAGTTTGGGAGGAAATTACTGCTTCAAAAGTTGTTTAGGGTGTGTTTGGCCTGCTGATGTCTTGGCATGTGATGGGGTTGCAGCTTTCCTATCTGTTTTAAGAGAGTAAAGACCTTTAGTTTATGAGACTGTGCTTTAGGTATGTAAAGAAGTGGTGAATGCTTTTTTGAGGGGATGGTGCTGAGCTGGTCAGATCTCTCCTTAGAACCCACACCCTCTGAAGTAAGACTGTTAACCTAATTTATGAAAGAAAAACCTGATATATTCATTTATGCCATTACTGCATACCAGGATTTAGCTGTTAATTTGGAGAGCACAGCATCAGGGCTCTCATGTCATTAACAGAACAAATACCCATGTTAATCATGGCAAGTTGAAAGGTCTCCTTCTCTTTGTGCTTGCACAGTGGAACTCTGTCAGTCATGAAAATCTGGGTCTGTCCCACTGAGAGAGTGCTCAGCCCCTGACTCTCAGGTGGGATGTGATGTGGGATGTGGCTGGAGAAGAACATTAGCAACACTTGGAGGGGGGGAAGAGGGATAAAAGTAAGTACATGCTGGAATCCATCGTTCACCTTTCCCGCATTGTTCCCCTTGTGAGAAAGCAAGTGCTGGCTCTGCATCCCTTCAGCACTGGGGCAGCAGTTCTGGAGCAGCAGCTTGGTGGTTTCTGCCTACTGAGGAACCAAGGGAAGTTTAGCACATGGCTCTGCTCCATCCCTCCTCACACCAGACCTTCCTACACTGCACATTGCAGCCCCATTCAGAGCTTTCTCAAAGGTGAGACACAGACACACCCCAACTGCAGAAATGGGGAGACCATCTCTTGGTGGTATCTTGCTATCTCTTGGAAGTGGCTAAACATTGTTCTTTTTATTATTTTTCCCAAAAAACTGTCATTATAGGCTGCTATGGGAATGGAAGTTCATTTAGCTCCTAAGAGCTGCCCTCCAAGCTCAGTTTTAGAACTTATCTTTTTGTTAAAATACAGCTCTGTTGGCCAAATTCAGCACTGAGGAGGCATCATATGGATCATATGGAAGGCTGGGAATAAAACTAATGAATGAGTGGATTACAATGACCTATAAATGTCATTGTTTCATCTCCAAGATATATTGGGACTGTAATTTTGACTTAACTCTTTCAAAAGACCACATGTGAGTACCGCTGAAGGGATACGGAAATTATTTATACAACATGTTAAGGGGACATTAAAGCTTTTCATAGCATGTGGTCGGCCTCTCGGAGAGGCAAAAGGCACAGATCAGCTCTCCAGCTGTGGTGTGCTGCTCTGGCTGTGCCAAAGCCACCAGATGATGCAGCTTGCTTGCCTGCCTGCCTGCAGAAATATGAACCGTGTTCCCTGGGAAGTGGCTGGATGCACAGTCCTGGGTGGGGGATCTCCATCTTTACATTTATCAAGGGAATAAGGGTAGAGATTTCTTCATTTTTCAGCTGTATTTTACTGCCTGTTTATTCCCTGACACTGTTTTCCACCCTGAGGTTGGTCACCCTGTGTCAGGTAGACGCCAGCCTCTGTACAGGAACTCTAGCATCTCCTGGAGATCAATGACTTGTGGCTGCTGCCTGTTTCAGTGATTGTAGTGGTTAGGAAACCTTTTGTAGCTGTGCCTCCTCTGAAAAATAATAATAGTAATTATTGGGAATAATATAATAATTGTTAATATAATAATAATAATTATTATTATTATAATTATTATATAAAAAAGGAAAGAAAAAAAGCATCTATCTATCTATCTATCTATCTATCTATCTATCTATCTATCTATCTATCTATCTATCTTTTATGGGCTTCAGCTCTCCAAGGAGGTGGCCAGATCCTTTGCCTTCTTGCTGTCTTGCTTCCAGCCTGGGATACTGGCTCATGCCTTGCCAGTGAGCACTGGCTGCAAAGGTATAGACTTATCTATATATAAACCACAAAATTAGTTGTATTTATATATCTCACACAAATAATTGTATTTATATCACACAAATAATGGTGTTTATATGTATACATATGTATGAAGTACAGATACAAACTTGATTTATATAAACAAAAGTGTATATTAATACCCAAAGAGGTTTACCAGATTTTATTTAGATATACATCAGTTGCATGTACATGCAATGTGCATATGCAAAGCAAATTGTCTCCACATGAAAAGTATTTAATGTGCTGAGATGTAGGTTTGTAAGTGCCTTCTGCTACAGCAAATAATGACCATGAACTATGGCAGCAGCCTGGACAAGCCTTCTGGTGACATCCTAAACGAGCTCAACTCTGCCCTCTGGGTTTATGATGATGTAATCAGAACACCTCGATAGAGAGTAGTTTTAACCTCATAAGTCACATCTAGCCATCATTTATTTAATAATCCATGTACTGGGTTACAGCGCTAACTGGTTTGTAGACTGAATCCAGTGTGATTGATGGGGTCCAACACATCTTTCCTCTTCATGAAGGTAGGTAGAGCCTGTGTTTTAAACCATTGAGCACAAGTTTGATCAATGGTTTGGGCTGACACACAGCTTCACACATGTCCTAGTGGTTTTTTGGAGGGAAGGTAGAATGATTTTTTCTGAGACATTGGCAGATGAAAGTTCTTGTGGTCCAGTTTCAGTCCTTGCCCTAAAACCCAGTGAAGACTTAAAACTTACAAGCAATTTCAGGTGCCTAAAAAAATAACCTTAAAGTAAAGCTGGAAGACCACAGTAGCTTTCAAAAGCTTGGCTGTGGGTCTCTTGGACCCTGGGACCTCAATAATGTCAACCTTTCTGAAAATCATAAGCAGGGCATATTTCAGCCAGCCTGTGCCAACGTTAAACTGCTCACTCAGGGTATAGATGATCATGACCATGGTTAGAGACAAACCCCAAATTTGCATAACATTTAGCAGAACAACTGTGACATGCAGTTGGGTAGCACATTCTGCAGGTTTAAAAAACAAAAAGCAGGGCAGTTTGTATTCCATTTCAACTGCATTTGACACTGTGATTTTCTTCTTTCAGATGTACATGCTGAAGAAGGTTGTGATGCAACAACATCCCTGCTGTGACACCCTTTTGACTGGCTCCTTTTTTTTTAAGATTGATTTTTAATTTTTTTTTCTTGTTGAGGACTGCAAAAAAGATAAACAAGGCGAAGTGACCAGACTGTCCTGACAGCAGCAGTAACCCAAAACTTAGAGTCAGCACAGGGATTTCAAAACAAAGCAGGTTTTGGGTTGTCTGTGCATTTGCATAACAAGAAAAGAAGGAGGAAATAAATAGTAAAGAAGAAAATACTGTATAACTCACTTTTCTCTGTATTAGTAGGGTATCAAAAGGTATCGGTTTCTGAAGTAACCATAGCAACATATTTTCATGATTTCCCGCTGAGAAGCCAAAAACCTTGGTGAGCAATAAATCAATGCATCTGTATCTCTGAACTTCAATCTTTTATTGGTTATTGGTTAACTTGACTGTGCTGCCTGACAAAACTTCACAATAAATAAGTTAACCAGAAAACTCTTAAAAAAAAGAAGGAATCTAGCGAGCTTTGTTTAGAGGACTATCACTGGCACGTGTTCTACGTTACGATGGATTTGGCAGTCAGCATGTGGTTATGTGCATGTTTCAACATGGATCTAAACCCTAGAAATCACAAGACATGTAGTTATGGGAAAAAAAAATCCCTCTGCAAGTACTTTAAGAAAATATATGCGTTGATATTTATCAATTGTTTTGCTTTGGGCAAAATAATTAGTAACTACTAATTAGCGTAGTCCTGTAGGAATATAATAGGGAAATGTCTTTTGACTGTTGGGGCTAAAGATGATGGGATAACAGCAGTAATTTGGGCAGGTAAACTGAGGAATTTTAGACGTTTGCTCTGAAGAGCAAATCTTCCCAAGATCTGGATGACACTGGTTATGTTTTGGGNGAGAAAAAAAAAAAGAAGAAAGAATCTGAGGAACTTAGCTCTAAACATCTGTCTGGGCAGATGTCAAAATGCAGTGTGTTGCTGCATTATGCTGTGTGAGTATATGACACCGTGTTATTACTCTTGGCTTAAATATTCACAATGGGTTTTATGATCTATTTAAAAGAAACCTCTGATGGGAGTGTAAACTCTTCTCTTTTGTCACACAATAAGCACCTTTGTGGAACTAATTCTAGAGTAAATATTGAAAAATAAGGCAAGGTTTTCCATGTCTTATTCGCAGGGTATGAATATTTATAATGCTGAGGGAATTACGAATACTTGAAGGCAGAGAAGATTTGGCAGATTTTCTTATGAAAATGAATTTTGGTGACTTGAACTTCTTTGAAGTTCGACCATATTGTTCCAAATTGCTCTGGATAAAATCATAAACTCCGAGCTATGTTCGCCAGCTGATTATAATCTCATACAATAATCTGCATTTCTTCAAGAAATGAGAGGGAGAGAGACAGTGTCAAGGACATTACAAATCCAATAGTAATTTAGAGAACTGAGCTAGGACGAGGCGGCGATTCTTATAATGCTAATATTCCAGAAACATGTTTAATTTTTCCTTCCAGATTGCATATATTAACCCATTTTATTAACCTGTCTATAGCCCTGATTCAATAAACCATTCCTATTCAGCAGAGCTCTAAAGCATATGTTTGCCTTTAAACACATGCTTAAATCCCATTGACTTTTTAATGCTTTAAGTTAAGCGTGTGCTTAGATGTTTTTGCTTGACTCTGCAAAATAAAACTAAGGGAACAAAAGTATCCTGGGTGAGGTGGGGGGGAGGGAGACAATAAAGGGTAAAAATTTTGGAATGCTTAAAATAAGAAAACAAATGCCCAGGATGTGCATTTCCTCCCATACTCCCATGAACCCGCAAGCTGCTTTTAACTAAATACTTGAAACAGACAAAACCGATTTTCGTGCCTTATTTTGGAGCACACTTGGACCTGAAATTCTGAGCACTCTCTGCCAAAGAGACTAACAATAGTGGGACCATTTGCTTAATGAGCACTGGAGGGAAGTGTGAAGGTGAAGAGACAGATTCTGGGTTGGAGAGTGAAAAAGTGAGATCACTTCTTTATCACACCTTTCGTTTTTCTAAACCCAGGCATCATTTCCAAAGCAGTAAAATAATAATAATAATAATGAAATCAAATCTGCAGCTGGGAATTGCTCTATTGCTTGCAGCCAATTGATTTGCAGTTTACTCCCATTGCTTGCTTCATGGGAAATGTCAACTTTGCTACAGAAAGTTTTAATTGGTTTATGAGTGATATATTAAAGCTGCTTATTTCCTAAAACATCTGTTTTTGTTTTACTTCCCCCAAAGTCAAATGGTTGGTGATATCTCAAGGTAGCGTGCTGTTTCCAAGTCATGTTTCCTGGGGTATCTATCAATAAAAAGTCCCTTAAATTGAGCATAATGAAATTACTACAAGGTAGTCCAGGAGTCTCCAGGATCGAGATACCAAAACATCCCTATTCCCATTTTTTATTTTTTCCCACATATTACTTGTGATTGACTGCTTCTGGGGCTTGGAGGAAGAAAGCCATGAGAGTTATGGCTTATTTCATCTTTCCCCCTCCCTCTACCCCTCTGATGGCCTTAAGCGAGTCTAATTTGTATTGTTATGGAAATTGGAATGAAACCAGGGGAGGCACAAGCCTCGTGCTGCACCCCATGGCAAAATCCCATCATTTTTCTACTCGGTGGACAGAGAGACTACAATTTGTTTGAAGATCTGTCTGCTCCATGTGATAACAGGGTTCCTAATGCAAACAGCAATTGCAAGATCTACAAACAAGCAAAACATTAATCAGAGAGTTTCGTCTGCCTGAGCACACACACAGGATCCTCAGTTTTCCACCACCCTATGATTTGGGCCTGGCAGGGAAAAAAGATTTTTATAGAGTAGTTTTTTCTCGAGTCTCCTGAATACATAGCAGGGGTCTCCAGTCTGGAACACAAAATGGAGTAGAGTTGCAACATTTGTGTAGTAGGTGGCTCCAACCCAAATTTCTATCCATCATTTACTGTGAATTTTGTTGTGAGGAAAAGATTTTTCCTCCATTAAAAAAAGCCAGCTTGAGAGAGGGTCAGTCCAAATGAAATGGCTCAAAATGAAGCCCACCTCAAAACTAAGTCAGTTCTGCTTCTGAAAAGGGGAAGGCAGAAGGAGAGATTAAAAAAAGCCCTAAAATAAAAGTTTGCTGGTGAACTTTCTTACCAAACTCATTTGCCACTGAATGAAATGAAGTTATAAGGATAAAATTCTCAGCAGATTCACACGGCACAGTAATAGCCTTTATGCTTGGAAATTTATGGGCCATGGACAGTTTATAAGAAACGATGTAGTTCATCAGAGAAGCAGACTGATGGAGCACATGGGAGCATTCTGTGCAGGAAGTTGGGTTTTGGAATAATACTTACTTTGATAGAGTTGTTTTGTTAGCTAAGTAAAACAGTAGGGAAGCCAACGGCCACTTAGGCTTCAAACATAAATATATATTTATAAGTCACCCAGCTGCTTAATTGAGATCTCTAGTGTTTTCCCTAAGTGTATCCTACCCAAAAAACCAGTAATGCAGCAAATAACAACAGCAGCAAAGCCCTGCACTGTTCTGAAGTTCATTTAATCAGTCAGTAGTAATTAGGGAGAAAGTGGAGCTTTATTTTAGGGACAGATTTGTTGAGGTTCCTGGAGGCTCATCCGTCCCAGATTAGGCTCAAATGGCTCTTTAGCCATTTCTTCCCAAAGGAGAAGTAGGGTAGATGCCCTTGCTGTACTTCTGTTCACTTCTGGTGGCTTTTCCTCTAGAAGAAGAGGATTTAGTGTGACTCCTGTCTACCAGATACTCACAACCCAGTTTGGAAAGATAAACGCTGGGGATTTTGCCAGATGCTGGCTGTGCTGGCCGTGGAGAGGGAGGGAAGTACATGGGGCTTCAAAATGTTCTCCAAGGGAGGTTACACAAGGGATGGTTCATTAAGTTTGAGCAAAGAACTGGAAAATAAGATTTCACACTCCTAGGCTTGAGCAGCCTGGGTGAATTTGGGATCCCTGAAGACGTTGAAGAAATTTGGCAAGTCCTAGGGAGCTTCAGCAAGTATTCTGGAGGGCTTTGTGAAAATGCTTTGTTCTTGGACCACAACTCTAAGTTGAGGTAGAAGATAGGTCCTCCCACTCTGAGCATCCTGGGGTGCTGGTCAGTTCTCAAAAGCCATGTTCTCCACCTTGAAGGTTGCTGAGTGTTTGGACATGTGGCTCTTGGTCTTTCCTGGTGCAGTTGTTTCTCCACACATGGGCAGTTCAGTATCAAATGCAAGAGACCTGGCACCACTCCTTTGACCTCTTCTAGATTAGCCTGACTTGAGCAACACTTTTTTCCATGCCTTATGGCTGGAAAGGCACTTTCTGCTTTTCCTTCACTGCTCTCAAGTATATTTGTGTTCAAACCAGGGTTTGCTCCTTATCATGCTTACAGACCATTTCCTCCTCCTGTTTTATAGGCAGTGAAGTCTAAATGGCAAATTAGTGACAGCTTCATTATTATGGTGGCAGAGCACAGTGCCATCCTAATGCTATTCCCTGTAGGAGTGAGCAGAAGGAGAAGCAAGGATGGAAGTGATAACAATCCTATTCCAGTATAAATATCTGAAACAATAACCAAGAACTGCTGTGCAGCTCCCTGGCTTTTCATTCAGCTCCATTTCACCAGCTGAAAACATCTTGAGAACGTTCACTGGCCTCAAAATTTGCTTTGAATTGGAGCTGGCTTTAGCCCCGCGGTTGGAAATAGGAGCTCAGCTTATTGTGGAGGTGGACTCAGAAGGAGTAGTTCTCTAGATTTATGGAGAGCTCTTCCACCATTGTTCACATCTTCCTTGGGAGGAATGCTGTTAGTAAAACAGCCCCAGAGCCAGATGTACTGCCATGATTTGCTGCTCTTCCTTGCCCATGTGTGAAGTGTGGGAAACCTTTCAACATTGGGTTGTTTGTTTTGTTTGGTAGTGCTTGCCCACAATCTTAAATGAGGCTGTGGTTTGGGCAGCTCAAAGGTGTTGAAGAGAGTTGTGTAAAATCACTTTATAACACCTTAACATGTGGTTTTGGCCAAGCCAAATCATCAGGTTCATTTTCCATCCCACAGAGGTTGCCTTTGAGTTCTGGATTTGCCTGAAACCTGAACTTCTCTGTGCACTTAAGACAAATCTTGTTATTTCTGGATTGAAACCGGGGGACTTGACAGTTGTCCCCTTGCTTCACAAACATTCCTGACTTCTATGGGCATACGGTGCAGCTTCTGAACTGTGTTCATGTGTGACTTGATCCAGGTGATCCTGATCTGGTATGGGGAATGGACTAGATAATCTTTCAAGGTCCTTTTCCAACTCCTAACATTCTATGATTCTGTATGTCCTGAAGACTGTCTCTGCCCTTACGCTAGAAAGAAATCTCCGTGCCACACTTAACCCCACTGGCAACCCTATCCTTCAAGTGAGGAACTGGGATTTTGGCTCTGTTGCTACTTGATATACCATCAACTGCCAAAAATCCTGTGTTTGAATTCAGAGGAGTTTGCTCTTTGCAACGTTCAGGTCTGCTTTCTCTGGCAGGTGACACATGTCCTGTGAGTTGCCCATCTGAAGGCAATAAATACTTCTGGTCCCACATGGCTTGGTAGGTTGGAGGCAGCTGTGGATAAGGGGTATTGCTGAAGGACATCATAGAATCATAGAATCATTAGGGATTGGAAGGGACCTCGAAAGATCATCTAGTCCAATCCCCCTGCCACAGCAGGATCACCTAGACCAAGTTGCACAGGAACAGATCCAGGTGGGTCTGGAACGTCTCCAGAGAAGGAGACTTCACAGCTCCCCTGGGCAGCCTGTTCCAATGCTCCAGTACCCTCAGTGGGAAGAAGTTTCTTCTGATATTCATATAGAACCTCCTCTGTTCCAGCTTGCACCCATTGCCCCTTGTCGTATCACTAGATGTCTTTGAGAAGAGCCTGGCTCCATCTTCCTGACACCCACCCCTCACATATTTGTAGACATTAATGAGGTCACCCCTCAGCCTCCTCTACTCCAAGCTAGAGAGACCCAGCTTCCTCAGCCTTTCCTCATAAGGGAGGTGTTCGACTTCCTTCATCATCTTCGTTGCTCTGCACTGGACACCTTCCAGCAGCTCTGTGTCCTTCTGGAACTGAGGGCCCAGAACTGGACACAATGCTCCAGATGAGGTCTCACTAGTGCAGAGTAGAGGGGGAGAAGAACCTCCCTTGATCTGCTAACCACCCCCCTTCTGATCCCTCCCAGGATGCTGTTGGCCCTCTTGGCCACAAGAGCACCTTACTGGCTGATAGTCATCTTGCTGTCCACCCCCAGGTCTCTTTCTCCTACACTGCTCTCCAACAGGTCAGTCCCCAACTTATCCTGGTCCCTGGGGCTGTTCTTGCCCACATGAAAGAATCTACACTGACCCTTGTTGTACCTCATTAAACTTCTCTCTGCCCAGCTCTCCAGCCTGTCCAGGTCTCGCTGAATGGCAGCACAGTCTGCTGGGGTTTCAGTGACACCACTCAGCTTTGTGTCATCAGCAAACTTGCTGACAGTGCACCCCAATCCCTCATCCAAGTCATTAATGAATAGATTGAAGAAGACTGGTCCCAGTACCAATCCTTGGGGGACCCCACTCCAGGAGTACCCAGGGGCCTATGGGAAGGCTAGGGAAGACCTGTTCACAAGGGCAGGGAATGGCAGGACGAGGGGTCATGGTTTTTAAGCTGCATAAGGGTTGATTTAGTCTGGATATCAGGAAAAAGTTCTTTAATTAAAAATATACCTAAATATCCTTTGTCACAGTCTCTCTCATTTTTTTCAGCTTGGTACAGCTACCATGATGCCATCCAAAGTCTACTGATGCTTCAGCATTCAGGAAGAGAGTGTTTCTTTTCTCTGTTGTTTTGAGCCACCCTAGCTGATTTTCCTATGGACCTGCTGGTTTCTGCAGGAGGTACTCAGCACGTACCAAAGCCCTCTCATTACAGAGCACCCATTCACTGAAGGTGGACAGAGTTTTGTGGGAGAGGACATTTTTTGGCTTTTGGGCTGTGGCAACCTTAGGGGGAGCTCAGAGCTTGCTCACACCTCAGATCCTACAGAGGTGTCCCACAGTAGAATGGGGATATAATGATCGGTAGTGGAGAAATGACAGATGAGTTAATAAATATGTAGCAGGCAACAGATCTTCCCAAACAATTTGCTGATTGGTGATCCTGGCCCTTACTGTGCAGGAAATCATCATGGAAGGTTGGGCTTGATGAATGTAGACATCCTTCCCAATCTTAATGATTCTGTGATTCAGTGAAATTGCAGCCCTTACTGTGATATCAAGCAAGTTTTGCTCCTGTGGCAGGAGAACTTGTTAAGTATCAGGTAGCACCAACTCAGGTGGAAGAACAGCAGGATCCAAAGCTCCTGGAGGTGGATGTAGTTGTGTCAGGCACTGGAAGCGGGGGTAGAAAAAAATGCATTTTCCAGGGAATCTAATTGCACTGAGCAGTGTCTGGATGGGTCCTGCAGTGCATTTCATGAGAGTTTACATAGTTCTGGATCCTCTACCACTTAGAATGGGAAAAAGAAAGGCAATCTGTTTGATCAGGCCTCTCCCACTCGAGATGTGTATTGGATTCTACATTAAAGCTTTTAACAGTTACGTACACATCTGAGCTGGAGCTATTGTTAGCCCATGTGATGGATTAAGATCAAGAATGTTAATGTTATCCAAAGGAACGCTTTTTAATGTATATTGCGATTGTATAAACAGGGTCAGCAGAGCTAAATGGGATGTCAATGACCTATGAAGATCAGAAAGTAAACAAAAGATCTTAAAATAAGCATGTAACCTGAACACGGCGGGGATTGTTGTATATCAAAGGCATTTGCTTATATAAAGTAAGGGAAAATTACTTATGGGTAATGCTGTTTGCCGCAAGCCTACCTCTTGCCTGCTCTACAAAGGAAACCTACCCGGAGGGACTGGGGTATGTCTCCATCTACCAGGAAGCAACAAGCCTGTGGGCCCTGAATGATTGGAGGTAGTTTTTGTACCCTCACAATAAACACATGATTAAGTCCCAGGGAACAGTGATAAACCATCACTACTGGCGAAGGACAAGGTTCTTCTATCCCTCAGCAGAGAGGCAAGGAGGAAGATGACCACACTAAACATGACTGCCAGGTGGGCTTTGGGTATGTGGTGACAATAGGGGACCACAACAGGTCCATAAGGCCAGTCAGCCGAGCGGGAATTAGAGTATGGCAGATGGTCAAAACCACTAGGAAGAGTCTAAGATCATACATTTTTTTCTTTAAGTACATCAGCATTTCTCTTCTTCCTTCACATCATTGGGATTGAAGAGTAGGGTCTTATTTTTGGTTGATTTTTTTTCTTACTGGGTAGTCCCTAAATTATTGCTGTTGGAAGGTGAGCACCAAGGTCAAGATGCTTGTTTGCAAAGTATGTTTAAGGAATTTCTTATGAGATGGCAAGGTTAAAATTAGAGATTTACACTGGAGGAAAGGGATGCTAGGGTCTTCTTATCCTGTCCTTAGTGCAAGAGGCATCCTGCCAAAGTGTAGAACTTTTCATTTGTCCTTGATGAAGAGCATCATATCTTGGTGTGATGCTTCTCCAGTTTTGAGTTCTAGTCCTCCTCAGGCTGATCCATTATGCAAATTTAATAAATATATTCTGTCCTATTAGTTGGAACACTCATGAAAATAGTGGCCAGAACTGTGAATGACCCTGGAGAATGCATTTGCCATTGAGGCCAGGAACACTTTTCTGGGAGTGGTTCTATCAAAACCACATTTTATGCTTTGCTTACAAGAATATCATAAGGAAGTGTTTCTGAATTTGTGGTATGGAATATTTATTACTCTATCTGTACAGGCTGTTAAGCTCTTATCAAAGGAGAGTATAAGAGTCTGATAGCATTTGTTCTTGGATAAAGTCTGTGCTGGCCAATCCATACTTCTTGTTGTCTTGTAGGTTGGTTTTAGATGACTTGTTTCTCCCAGATCTATTTTTTTATCTACCAGGTTAAATTACTGATCTAGAGTACTATGGCTTTTAAAAGCATGATTAAAAAAAAAGGACTTAGAAACAAAGCCCCAAAAGATCTTCACCTGTCTTTGATAAGGTCTCAGATTAACCTTTGAGCAATGGGCACAGTTAGTTCCTTAAATACTATGAGGTGCTGTTTACCATGCCCAGCTGAGCTGGAAGGATCTGGTATATTTAAGGCCAGGTTTAAGGTGAGGTGGTTCTTTTGTTAACTTCAGGTTGGGACTTCAATCTCTTTGTTCCTGGTGTTATTTGTGTGGGATCCTAAGTGATGGTTGTTCTCAACAAGGGCTGGTGCCATACAAAGTGCAGAAAATGGAATTAATCAGTGATTTTTCCTTTCTTATGGGTTAGTATTTTACTGGATGTGACCTTATCACATCTTTTCACATCTATTACTCTTATTTAGGTATCTTGGATATCTAAATGTTCTGCTGGATAGCAGTGTAGGTGAGAAGAAATGTGGTGTCTATTGTAGGATTCTATGATTTTAAGTGCTCCTGGCTAAATAGCTGGGGAATGGAATCAAGGGAGAAGACTGTTCTCAGTTGCTGACAATACATGATCTCTTTGCCTGCAGTCCTGACCCTGATCCTTACCATGTGTATTTGATCTTTTAGCTCTACCAGGGCTAAGCTTGCAACTCAGTGCTAACAGTCCAATTCTGCTATGGCATAAAGGACTGTGGAGCTTCTGATCCCTGTAGCTTCTTGCTTCTTTTCACATTTACCAGATAACTTCTGTGTCCTTCTCCCATTCATCAGAGGTAGGAATTTCAGATCTTAATACCTTAAACTACTCAGGGAGGCCAATGATCATGTATCCTCTGCTAACTCTAGTGTTTTGTTGCCATTTCAGCTATCCCAAGGCCAGGTTGAATGGGATTCTGGGCAACCTGGTCTAAGTAGGAGTGTTGCCAGCTCCTGGCAGGGGGTTTGGAACTAGAATGATTTTTTTTAAGGTTCCTTACAACATAAACTATTCTATGCCTTGTATGTTCCATGAGTGATCTCAAAGGTGCTTCCCTTTTCCCAGGGGTAGGAAGTGTGTCCAATGCAGAGGAGGCCTGAGAACCAGTTTTTCCCCTATGTTGTGAGCATAAACCTTCTCCTAGCTCCTGGGGGAAGAGTTACTGATTGGTTGCTCTGGTTGCCAACTGCCCAGCAACATTCCTCATTGTTCCCATGCTACTTGCAGAAGACTTCTTTGTTTCAGTGTAATGTGGAGTTGGGGGTTTTTTGTTTCAGAGAAAGTTAGTTCCATTTATCTTTGGAATTTTATCACTTAGTTAATATGAACTGGAGTATCTGTGTTTCAGAAAAACGACACAGAGAAATATGGGCTTACGCCTTGGCTACTGGAAAGAAAAGCTTTGCAACACTGGTCCACCTTTGCTTTTATGTTTCCCATTAGGTGTGGGCACATAGTTTTGATTCCCTTCTGAGATGCATGCACCAATGCCTCATGAAAGAACATAAATCACTGATTTACAAAAGGGGCCTTACTACTTGAGTAAGCTCCTTGCTAGTATGTGAAAACTCAGCTGTTCTCCATCACAGATATTACAAGAATAATCAGCAATTTAAACCTCTTTCAATAATTGTTAGCCCAAAAGGTTTTGTTTATTTGTTTACTGGCACCGAATGATGGTTATTACCAGCTTTGAATGACACTGAGCATTCATTCCACAGCTCTGTCTGTTTTCAAATATTTGGGGATGTCCTCGTTAGAATGTTTTCAATGCAATTTCATTCACAGCAATTCCAAAGCACGCAGGCTGTATGTGATCAATTAATTACAGCTTGTAATCAAAATTTTTCCTAACATGCGGAAACACAGACAGCAAATATGCCTTCAAATGTTTTTGTCTTGTCAGGAAACGACCTCCCAACGTGCTTTAAAATATGTAAATTGGGTTGTGCTCTACAATGAGGCATTGCCGTGTGGTTTATCTAAAGAAAGACTCCTCTCTGGAAAGGATGCAGTGATTAGTGCTTTGCATAATTTAATGGTGGGATGGGAGCTTGTGGGCTGTAGCTTTGGGCCACCTGACTTCAGTGAAACTGTGATAGCTCATGCCTTGAGTTTTCTTGGTGGGTACTTAGGGTTGGAAATACAGCAAGTGCTCAGGAGGAATTGCAGGGTTACTAAAGGATACCCAAGATATCCTTCAGCTGATGAAACTACTTCTCTTGCTGGTAGCTATTAAACATTTGCTTTCTTTTTTCAGTACTGGTCCAAGGGACTTCGAAAAAATGTTTGAGGGTCAGTTGAAATTTAAGAATCAAACCTTTTCACCTGACCATTCCAGGTGGCCACTACCTACTACTTCTCCTATGTTTTGCAGGATGTCTATAGTTGTGGGTTTTTTTAAGGGAAATACTGAACTGGAACCAACCATCTTCAAGTGGGAGGTGAGTTTTGGGGCTATGGTGAAGAACTGTTTGGGAGAAATTAGATTATCTCCTATCTGCTCATCATAGAGCTGTTCCTGTTTGTTTGTCTGCCCCGTTATCCAAAACATCTAGTGCTGGCCTTTGTCTGCAGGTTAGATCCTGTGTGGTCTTGTCTGTTGGGAAGAAAAGGCATTTGGATAAGTGGAGTAGCTGGGGCTTGCAGAAAGTGCTGGTCTTCAAGGGAGTTTTCAGCTGAAGATGGATGATCTCTCTTGCTTTGTGGACCCTTACCTGATTACTTTGTGATGTGTTGGCAGTTGTGTTATCTGAGGTCTCACTGCAAGACAGTCAGCCTAGTGCCCCCAGCACTGCAGGAAAAATAAACCCATTTAGACCAAGCCAAACACTTGGAAAAATGTGCTGATATCTTTTTTTCCTTTTTATAGTAGAATTTTTGAAATTTGTTTTTGGCGTGTCCTGAATTGCTCTTCCTCTTAAAGCTTTGTGTACAAAGATCTTCTTGTGAAGGTTGTCAACCTTTGTTTTAGATTTGGCAATTTTCTTCTAGCAATATTATGGTAGAGGAGGAGGGAGGAAAAGGTGAATGACAGGAGACCATTAATTAAAATTATTGTTTTAATTTTGGTCACTGTCTTGAAGCCATAGCAATAGCAAAATTACTTGGTCTCTTTTTTTTCACCACCACCTGATTAAAATAAGAGAGGTCAGGCTCTCCTTGTGTCGCACCACTTTCCAATGCCTTTACATGGTGGGGTATCAAGAGATCTGGTTAGGCCTTCTGGCTTATCCAGTCAGATTGAGACCATCTGGAAGTCTAGCTGGGGAGAGGATTTGAAATCTGGACCCCGATACTAGATTGTTAGTCTTACATTTTTGTAAAGTAGCTTTTCAGTGGCAGTAAATGACTCCAATTGTATTGAAGGAGCTTGACTGATTCACACCAGCTGAGGGACTGGCCCCTGAAGTCTGGACTAGCCTGTTCTTTCCATGTCATTTTAAAAAATCCAATATTTTAGATAATAGAAGCCCTCAGCTGCTTTGCTTTCACTTTGAGATGCAGCAGTACTTCCTGGAAAGAGTGTATTTCCATGGTGGCTCTGGACACAGATGGACAAAATTTTCCCCCTTCCACCTACAACCAAGAATGGCAGCACTCATCTGGTGGCCCTTGCTGAGATGGACTAAAGCATCTTACACCTTTGTAGCAACAGAGTGAGCAGGAGGAAAAACACAGCTCTCCCTCCATCACTTCTGCGATGGTTTTAAGGCGCTAGCTTTGTGAGCTGGGCTTTAGTTATCTTGGCTCTGCTTAGTGAGCATAAAACCCAGCGCTGCCAGCTTGGAAGTTTACTTGATATGCCAGCATGCCATGGGTGCAGCCCATGTGTTTTGTTCCTATTGAAACACCTTGAATTCTATGCATAGACATTTAACACTGAACTGCATCCTTGTTTCAGCTCTTTTTTCTTTATCTCTTCTTTCCTTTATTTATTCACCTTGTTGTGAAGGAAGGAGCTAGGTCTAGGTAGCAGCTCCAATACTTTATTGTTAACATCTCATCCTTTTTGCTCTTAAAGCAAGATATGCAAAATATGCACAAATACAGAAGTAAGATGGAAGACAAGAAAAGGACTGAAAAATAACATCTGAAGCTTGCTGGAAAAAGAGTTTGCAGTATTTTTGGTTGTTGTGCTCTTTAAAGGAACCAGTCCAGATGCTCAGCACATGTGAGTGATGACCCCACTCTCTACCTGGCCTGTTGTCTTAGCTTGTCTCCAATCAGGGACTTGTAAGAGACTATTCTTTTCACAGCTGAGCAAGCCTTACCGTTATTAGGCAGGAAGTTAAGAGGAGGGAAAAAGGAAGATACAAAAGACAGATCTGTAGTGACTATTAATGGGAGCTGAGGTTTACATCTCAGGTGTGGTTGAGGGGTTCAGCTGAAAGTGATAAATCCCTATGGCTGGGTTGGTATGCTTGTAGTATCTACAGGCCATGTAATATGGAATGGCTGAGTACCAGCAACAGAGATGGTTGGGATGCTCTTCAAAATTACTTGCAATCCACTGTAGGGATTTGAAGTAAAGGGCCTTTGTCAAAACAATATTCCAAAGGCATGGAAAACTTGTTCCAGCCAAATTAGTGACAAAAAATAGATAAATTTTCAACCTAGATGTGGGTGATCTTTATGCCAGCTTGGGCTGACAATGCGCTTGTCTGATGTGAGGTCTGGTACTTGTTCATATGTGGGCAACCTCCTCCTTGTAAGCACCACCTTGATGTGATTAAGAATCCTCTGACCTCACTGCACTTTTCAACAACTGTGTCATTTTCCCCTGTTGAAGCTCATTAAGTTGGGTTTATTTTTGAAGAGCATTTTCACATGGATGTGTATGCTCTGCTGTGTCTGCCTGCTGCCTTTCACCTGATTAGGACAAGGGAAGACATCATTGTGAACTTCAGCACAGTGATTTCTCTAGGCAAATATTTTATCAAGCTTGCAAGAGTCCTTTGGGGTTAAGAATGATTTGTCCTGTCAATTCAAAACATTACCCAACACCAATAAATGTTAATAAAGAGCTTGTAGCTGGCATCAAGTCTCAAAGCACTATGTGTTCATTAGGAATCACCTATGCAAGTGCAAGGCCAGCCAAAATAATCTCCTAATCAGTTATAAAAAGTCTACGGCACTTGTCAGGAGCTCAGTGTGGGGCAATAGCATCAAGACTTGTGGTTTCTGGCTGAAGCACTAAATCTTTTGTATGTGGAAACCAGCCAGAGTAAGAAGGTCCTCACTGGAATCCGATCACACTTGGGGTAAGGGAGGAGGGATGTGAATAAAGAACACTGACTCTTTAGATAGTTGTTCATTTGGGTTTATCATCATGATGAAGGGAAAAGTTGATGGAAGAGTTCTACGGTTTTGTTTGGGCTCATCTGTGTGTGTTTTCTAAGAGACCTGTCTCCTGTATGCCAGAAGACTCCCTGCATGTTTTTGCTTACATGAGTTCAATGGCATGTGTAAGGCTGCCGAAGAGATATCTCGGGTGGTATGTGGGTTGGTTTTTTCCAGAGGCAGTCTGCATAACATACATGAGGTCTTCCCATGTGAAGAAAATCCTGACCTTGCCTGTTAAAGTGCTTTGAGGCTCCAGGCTAGTAGTGCAAAGGGCTTTGCAGAGAGGAATGAGCCACTCTGTCCATGGTGTTCCACCTAAGTTACTATTAAAAATTTTATTTGATATGTCTGGTGATTTAGGGCTTTAAAGACATCTTTGGCCTACCATTATTCATGAGGAAGAATGTAATGTTTCTGTGCACTTAAATGGAAAAAGACTTGAAGTGTCTCCAAAGAACATATTTTTGACTGGGCCTGGAAAGCTTAAGCAGTCTCTTTCCAGCTCTTAATAGGAGCTGAAATCAGGAAATATCAGAATACGGCTCCTGAAGCATATTCTGAAATTAAAGGGTAACACAATTTTTAGTATATGTCCAGTTACAGAACTTGCTCTGATGATTAACTGAGAACTGGCTTTCCTGCATCTGTTCCATCTTAAGAGTGATAGATGATTCTAGGGATCAAATCAATACTGCATGACTATGTTTGCCCATCCTGAAGGTGCATGGATGTCCATGCAGCATGGTGGGATTACTGGTGTTCTATTGCAAAAAGGGTGCCAGGCAGCAGATGACAGTGGCTTGTGCTTCAGTCCCTTTCTATTAAAGATTTTCCCCTCTACAGTTCCTCGGACCTGTGTTTGGGAGCTCATAAGCTGGTAGGATCTGTCAAGTTGTTTTCATCTTCTGCCAAGTACTCTGTTTGCAAGGTGTTATGAGGTCCACCTTGGAAGCCCTGTTTTTGTGATGCTTCAGATGAAAGATTATCAAGTTAAGGGTGGTTTGGTGAACGTGCCATGTGGCAGAAATATTTGAGCCTGTCTGCTATCAGCTTTTGCTCTGGTTTTGGCCAACAGCAGACCTATGTCTTAGGGAAACACAGGAGATTGTCCTCTAAGATGAACTGTGTGGTCCTGATAGCTAAGTATTTGGCCAGAACAATTCAGTTGGTTTGGTATTTTTAAGAGGTATGCAAGCCCACCCAGCAGCTGAGGTTGCCCCAATGATCAGGTTGTAGCCACTTTGGTTTCACCTTTCTATAAATGCTCGTTATTTGTGCTTTTTTTACCTTGGACTACCAAGCTAAAACTAAAAAATAGCATTTTAAAAATTGTCACGAGGATGACAGTGCAGTACTTGACATATAAGCATTCCCCAAAACTAGGATGGGTTGAAGTATGCTTAGCCTCTGGTTTATGAGACCGTGGTCAAACGTGACATATTTCCAGATGATGGGTAGTTAGAATTGTTTTGCCAAACCACTTCACCAAAATTTCTAGTCTGTGTGCACCAGCACTGTATTTATTTGGATTGCTGATTGAAAATGCTGAAAGCAGCTGCTGTTTTGCTTGGTGAGTGCAACAAAACATGTGTTTAGTAAGGCTGGATATTGTGCAATTGCTCATGTCTTGTCTTCATGTTCTTGAGTTTCATATGCTTCCTCAAACAATAAGGATTGGGATATTTGCATAGATGTTTGTGAATTCCTAGTGGATAAAAAGACCTTGATCCAGATTCTGTGTTTGATGGAGCATTGGTGGCATCGTTGCTCCAAAGTCAGCAGTTAAGTCATAGATGCTATGAAATGTTAAGATCCACAGGTCAGAACACACATGTAAGATGTTGGGGGTAACTGTGTTGAGCAACTCCTTTGCAGTTAAAATACAGACAACTATTTCTTATTTGGCAACTTCTGCAGTGTACTGTAGAAGTAGCAGTAGATTCCTAACAGTATTGCACACATGGTGGTTCTGGGCACTGATGCTTCTCAGACTTCCTCAAACCATCAGGCAGTTTTCTAATTTTTTAACACTGTCTCCAGACTTACTTTTCTCCTATGTGGAACTGGGCAAACTGGAGCCAAACTATTGCCACTTTCTCCCTCAGTGAAGATTTGCCAAGTTATGTGACTGAAAACCAAGAGTGACCAGAATGGTCCTGTGTTATCTGACCATGTGGGTGACACATTAGTGTGAAAAGTAGGTACCTACAGTAGAATGGAGAAGGCTTTTTTGGTAACTTGCTATGGGTTTCGTCATGACATGCACATAGTGAGGTCTCAATCCCACCATGCTAATGATGCATGTGTTTTTGAATTAATCTAGCAATGACAGGACACATGTTGGTGGTCACTCATATGTGGCTTCCCATCCTCTGCTGGCACTTCACTTCCAGCTAGTATAAAACTTGCACTACCGAGGCCTCACATTGAGTGCTGGGTTTAGTTTTCAGCACCTCAATACAAGGACATTGAGATGCTGGAGTAGGTACAAAGAATGACAACAAAGCTACTGAAGAGCCTGTAGGACAGTTCTGATGAGTTGCAGGATTGTTCAGTCTGTGGAGAAAAAATGAGGTTGCAGGGAGACCTTATTGCTCTTTACAGCTACCTGAAAAAGGAGGTTGTAGAGACGTGGGGGTTGCTCTCTAATCCCAAATTGCTACCAATAGAACAAGACGAAATAGCCTCAAACTGTGCCGGGGCGGTTTAGATTAGACATTAGGAAAAACTTCACCGAAAGAGTGAAGTATTGGAACAGGCTGCCCATGGGGGTGGTGGTCACCATCACTGGAGGTGTTAAAAAACATGCAGATGTGGCACTAGGGAAGATGGTTTAGTGGGCATGGTGGGGTTGGATTGATGATTGGACTTGATGACTTTGTAGGTATCTTCCAACCTTAGTGAATCTATGAGGCTAACTCCAACCAGGTATCTTCGTGCTGCCTAACTTCTCAATTTAATTGAAACAACTTTGTAAGACTATCAAGAATAAATACTCCAGACAACAGAACATGGTTAGTAATATGGAACATGTGATTTATTCTATTTTTTTTAACAAAATGATCTGGGAAAATGTTTCCACACTGACAAAAACAGAACAAATGTAGGTCAGTGTCTGAAGGAGATGAAAGAAGCCAAGTGTAATGAGAGCCTATTGTTTCATGCTGACATACGCAGGAAGCTTGTGGAGAATGAACATCAAACTAAAATGTGAGGAGGAAAGAACAGAATAGAAGGCATGAAAATCATCATACTCAAGAAAACAAAGAGATCAGAAAGTTAAGGGGCATGCTAAGAAATCTGCACTAGGAGGCTAAATAAATGAGTTTCACATTTCCCCTTCTCCTGTCTTTTCAATTCTGGGTTTTTCCTCTACCATTCATCTGCTAGGTAGCAGGCTCTTCTTCCTTCCAGGAATACTTTGATTTTTTTTTTCCTTTCCTATCCTGCAGATGCCAGGGCTCACAGAGATCCAGATGGCAAGCAGACCAGCAGAAAATGCCTCCTTACTATTTCACTTTTTGCCTTCCTCTCAAGTTAAAAACACATGAAGGATCTATTGAGAAGAACAGACAAATCTTACTTACTTATTAAAAAGTAAATTTAGTTGACTTATTTAGCAGAAGTTAATCTACGGTTCAAAAAGCTGGAATAAATATGAAGAAGCACTTCAGAATAATTCTCTGAGTGTTCACCAGTCTTACACTGATGTACTTTGTCAGACTTCAGAGGTGTTTGCCTGACTCTGGCAATAGATTTGCCCTTTGTGCTTATTATTTCTGCCACCCATTGTCATCTGGGAACATCTTCTGCAGCTCTGGCCCAGCCAGTGCCTTCCCTAAAATTTTGGAGTATGTGTAGGAGACTTAAATGTGTTCTCAGCCAAAATAGAGGAAAAGTGATACCTTCACCAGTGGGGCTGTATTGGAATAAAACTGATGTGAGAGGAGAAAGTTGTGTCCTGGACTTTGGTGCATTATCTCCCTACCAATTATTTCCTTTTCAGAGACATGTTGGACATGGGAACATCAGAGCTTTTTCCCCCCTCTGGTAGGAGGAAAATGTCATGGTGGGAAAACTAAATCTTGTGATATCCCATTGATTTGAGTCATGTCGTCAAGGGGTTGACCCAAAGGGACTGCCCTGGTGACTGTGCAAGTGTTCCCAGGATTGTCCCTTCCTTAAGCAGGCAGGATACTAAATTTCCACCCTATCAGTATAACTCCTATGACTGCCTGCTGAATGGACTCTCTGGGTTTTTTTCCTTGTGAGATTTGAATTCATGGTACCATGAAATACATTATTTGATGAGAAGTGGTACCAGGATGTTGCTCCTCCTTGAAAGTTCTATGGTTTCTGACAGTAAAACGTGAGCTCTAGCAAAGAACAAAAAAAATCTACTATCTGTCATCTTTACAGAGTATAAAAATGAGGCCCAGATTTTTGGGTTATTTTAGGGCATGGGGTGATGATGACTGTTTCAATGCACTCTAGTGATACATGTAAATTGATGATTTATGCAGCCTGACATTGACTTTAATTTAGCTCGTGTTACAAGTAGAGTAATTCAGTCCTTAATGAAGTGTATTCCGTATAACATATTGAACATGGGATCTGACAATAAGCAGTTGAAACCCAGCCTAGGTTACATTTTCTTTTGTCACTGGAAGTGGGCTGTCAGTTCATAAACTTAAACCAGAGCACGCTGACCTCGCACTCTCTGACGTACAGTGCTGAAGACTGAGACCTGCATTAAAATAAACTTTTCTCATCCCTTGAAAGGAAAAGGAGGGGAAAAAGCTTACTCAAGAGCTGTGCTATACAGATGAGAATGTTATGACATGCATGTGTGTATAAACACAGTTATTGAGTTTTTCTGCTATGTGAACCTATAGAAAAAAGGGATGTCTAACAAACAGATTTGTGTCCTGACCTATGCAAACCTTTGGGTTGTGTAGTACAGGAGAGAAAGGATTTGATATATGTATCCCTGAACAAATGGATCCAGCTCTGAAGGGGTACGTACTGTGCTTACATCAGCTCTTACATGGGTTCGGAATAAGGCTGTAGGGTAAAGTGTTGGGAAGCACAGCCTGGATAGTTTTGGTGGGATGGGGGGGGGAAGGTGTTACACTCCTGCATTTCAAAGGAATGAACAGATCAGCTCTGAACTGTAACTGCATGAAGATTTTTAACATTTATGTTCAGGGATTTCTCGTTGTTTGCATACAGAGAAGAAAGCAAAAGGTTTGAGTGACTCTAGGAGGCAACCTTTAAAAATGAGAGCATCTACTGTAGCCTGGGTTGTCACAGCTGTCATATGTTTCTCAGTGCAAAAAGTTGTTTTACAAGTATCATGGTAACAGCTTTTTCTATATGCAAAGCTTGTTCAGACATCTACACTATCAATGTCTTTCCTCCTGCATTTAAAAAGCTGTGAAAGGATGCATTTAGGATTTCAGTGTGGGATTTGGGGGAAAGAATGGAGGTCAGCAAAGGACATCAGGTTCTGGCCAAAGTTAAAAATTATGTATTTTCCATTTTTAATAAAAAATGTGAAGGAAGAAAGGACAGATGTTGCATTCTGGTGAATTCTGGGAAGAGGAGGATAAATGAACAGACAGGAATAAAAAGTTATAGTGAAGGAGAACTTGTCACTTGAAAGCACATTTGGGCTACAAGGGAGGAGTGTGGGAAAGATTTTAGCTGGGGTTAAAATAGCCCTGGGACTGGGCAGGTTGAGTTTTGACTCTGCTGAACATTAAATTATTCCAGCCTCCCCCACTAGCTTGAATTCAAGATGCTAATCTAAGTAAACCTCACCCCTTGCCAAAGCTTACCTTGCTTTCTGTTGTTTCTTATCCCCACCATTTGTAAGCCTGTCTTACAAATTAAATATATCTGGATGCATTTCCAAGTTGTGTAGATCAGGAACTCAGGGACATGGTTTAGGGATGGCTTTGGGACAGGTGGGGTAATGGTAGGATTCACTGATCTTAAAGATCTTTTTCAACCTAAAAGATTCTATGATTTTAAATAGTTCTTGATTTTATGCGTTTGTTAGCTCTTGATTTTTCTTTATTTTTTTTTTGCGGTGCTGAGCAGCCTCAGTGCTCCTTGGTGAGGAAAGGGAAATAGAATTTGGCAGTAGGAAAAATGGGCAAAAATTATTAGCTTGCAAATGTTCAAGGAAAAAGGAAATACTTTTAAAAAAGCATTAAAGATCAGAGAAGTACAGGTAGGTTCCTCATCTTTCAGGATTATATGAATTCTTGTTGAAAATCCATTTAACCTTTTGCCTTAGGATGTAGTTAATGCTGTATATCTGATGGCTTGCTGTTCTCATAACTCTAAGAAATTGCAAAAAATAGCAGGGGGCAGGGAGTGGGGACCCAGCCCCACGTGTATGACATTTTACTTAAAAACTGGGCATGACATGAATTTAGTCTTCCAAGAAACAAATGGAGATTATACGTCAGTACTAAACCGAAGAAGGGTTTAAATGTTAATATTTAAAGTACTTGTGGCCTTCTAACCAAGTAGTTGATTGATCAAGGCAGCATTGTTTGACTTTTTGGTGGAGGCCACGGTAATTAAGTAGAAACAAAATCCTTCACCAAAAAAATAAAACAATTCCAGGAATAGACCACATAATCATAGGCTCCAGCTCAGCCCAGTGCTATACAATTTCATATTTGATTTATTATGTTTTAGCCTGGGAGCTTTAGAAGTGTGTAACAGTTTGATAGGCAAACCCCGGTGAGATTCTCCTGGATCCTTTGAAAATGGCAGGAATTTTCTATTTACAGCATCACTAGTGATCAATGGAATTTTTGGGACAGTTCAAGAAATATTAAACAGGCTGCACTGCTCTTTATGAATTAGCTTGGTGTTTATTCAACAGCTCATTTTTCATCGAAGCATGGTATTAAAATTTCACGTGTTTGTTATAGAGTTGTCAGAATGAAATCTGTTTCCAAAAATATACACTTCCATCTTCTTGTGCCCCTCTTTTTTTTTTCCTCCTGTAGCTAAGGTTATGTCAACACTCCCAATGTAAAACCCCTCATTTCAAAGATTAGTGGTGCTGGCATCATTGGTTCAGACTCAAGCATAGCAAAGTCATGAAATAACCTTTCTAGGAGCACATTCTGAAATTGTTTTCAGTGCCCTTGCCTTTTACATTGAACAACCTCCTGTACAGAAAATGGTTGCCTTTGGCCTCCTTTGCAAAGTTACAACTGGAAGAAAATTGTGCAGGCCTTCATTTTTATTACACCATTAAAGTATTTGTGTCCAAGAAGTTTAAACTGAGTGACTTGCTAGATGTAAAAATGTTGAGCCCCTGCTCAAGCTCAGAAACTTTTTCCATAGCATCATTTACCACGCATAACCATAGTAACATCACAGGGGTCCATGCCAGGGCGTTCAGCTGGTGTATTCTTCCCCACTGTTGCCATCCTTTGGGTTCTCCTATTTTTGGTTCTTCCTATAAAATGAAACAAGTATACAGCCATAGATTTGCTTAATCTGGAAATGATTTGACATTTCTCAGGGAAAAAATCCAAATCCTGGATAAAGCTTAGGAATGTCAGTTCAAGGTTGCAGAGTTCATCATTTAGTTCTTCCCTATCTGTCTGGTTTCCCATTGATGCAGTGGGTTCAGATGTGGAAGCGCACGGGGATTGGCATTACAGCTGCCTCCTTTTTGATACCAGTGAAGTGCCTCAAAGAAGCTCTCAAAGCATTGAAGAGCTGCTACAAGGATCATTGTCACAATTCACTAACTGGACTTTCAGATGGTTTATGTGAGCTACAGAGGTCAATGCTGGGCTATCCTGTGTACCCTGGGGTTGTCACCTGTTACAGAGGCCAAAATTATTTAACACAGCTTGATGTAGTTTACTTGTTAAGTTTTAATCTTCACTTCTGCACTCAACAATAAAACACTGTCCTTCTCTGACCACTGGTCCTTGGCCTTGACCTCTGGGCTGAAGGAGGTCTTCTACAGGCAGAAGAGCAGGTGATTGCCCAGCAGGATTTTGTGCAAAAGTATATTACAAGAGGCTGGGAAGGTGCAAGTAAATACTCCTTGTTTGAGATTGTTTCACAAGCTGGTATCAAGGGAAGAAGTGATGTCACATCAGCAAGGCTTGAAGAGGAGAGTGGTAAAACAAAAATGGAATGAAACTTTGGCTCAGAGTATGGCTGAGCCCACTGGGCAATCCTGGTCTCAGGTGCACCTGAGCAGTGATATTTGGAAAATGGAAGTGCAGATGAGGCCACTGAAATGAAAACGTTTCCTGGGAGTGAGGGAGCAGGAACAGATATTTTAGGGCAAAAGGGCATGTGCAGTCACAAGATTCTAAAAGCTAGCACTGCAGGAAAATAAAACCTTACTGAACCTGGAGGCTGAGAAAAAAACCTTTGGTGTAGGCAAATCTGAACCAAATCAACTTGTGTGGGGCCTTGGGTTTACATGAAGTTCCCTTTTAGAAAGCCTGGCTCTCTAATCTGAAGAAAGACATGGAGAGTAGAAGCAGCCACCTCTCGTGTCATTTGCCACTGAGGAGCCAAGCAGGGTCAGACTTCATGGTGATGTAGACCTGCCTCTCCAAGAGCCAGACCAGTGCTGTCAGCTCCTACAAATGTGCTTCTGAATGACAGTTTGAAAACCAGTCTGGTCTTTTAAACATTTCTGACTGCTCTCCTTCCTTTCATTTATTGTTTTAAGTACAGGACACTATTTCTACATGTTCTTGACTGACGCTGACCCTGTGTTTTGAACGCCATGCTTGGAGTCTCTCTGATATTTTTTGCATGACAACAGAATTACATTTATACAATTAATTAATGTTTGCTTGACCACTTTTATCCAATTTCTTTCTTCAGCACATAAAAGAGAACCTGACATAAATTTCTCTTTCAAAACAATTGACTTAGCAACTGCTGACCTTCTGTTCTGTCATCCTGAGGATTGATTGGATATTGTTGAATTGTTTCATTCTGCAGTAATTAAACATAAAATTAATTATGCTAGTAACCTATTATTTCTTTGAACCAAGGACTAAGTCATTTGTTTTTGCTTGGTTACTCCGCAGGTTCTGACATCAGACAGCAAAACCTCCCTGTTACAAACAAACTAAACAGTATAAAGGGAGCAATTTAATGACCAAAATATAATATAAAGACTTCTAATTTCCGTATGGCTGGCCTATTGCATTAGGTTAATATAATTTGATCTATAAATCTTTTAAACCTTATGATTTTGTAATTTAAACATTTCCTGGATGGCTAATCACAGGGGTAAAGAATAATAATAATAACTCCCCTGACCTAAAAGAAAACATGAGTGAAAACTATACCATAGAAATAGATTAAAAAGAAGAGATAAGAGGAGGTTTTGTAGAAGACTTGTTAGGTTCTAGTATGGCTGGATATTGCTGGAACGTGCTATTTCTGTGGGTCTGCCTTTGTTCAGGCTGGTGCTGACGCAGAATTTCCTTTGTTGGGATGGAAGGGTTGTGAGATGTGATTACACTGAGAGTATTTGCTGTATAAAAGAAGATCAGGATGGCAAGTTGGTGGTATCAAAAAGTATGCACTTGTTAGCACCAAAATGGTATTTTGTGGTTTTCACTAGCATGGGCCATATTAATTTAATTAACATGATTGAAGGTTATATCATAGCATGAGGGAGATACTGAGCCCTCGCTTATTGTTCACCCATGGCCTATACAGACCAGACAACCATCTGGGTCAAGTCAATGGTTGGTTCATCCCAGGGCCAGGTATCAAGGTCCCTGTGGGTGGTGGGTGTCCTCCTGCAGGCTCACCAGCTTCTTCTTGCCATTCTACCTCCTGTACCAGTCTTACACAGAAGATTTTACACTCCAGAAGCACTGTAAACAAAACTTCTTTGAAGTCTGTGTCCACTTCAGGTGGCTTTGAAGGTCAGTACTTTATGCCCCTTGACTACAGCTGCCACCGGTGGGGCCATCAGCCAGGCTTTGCTGCCATACAAAGAAGAAACACCTGCTACTGTGCCTTTGTCTCCCTGCTTGGCTTGTACCTAGAGCCAGCTTTGACAGTGCTCTCGTAGCATATCCAGGTCTGTCTTTTCCTCCTCTTTCACCTCAGTGATTTTTGCTGGAAGCCATTTCTTCCCAATGCTCAAATCTCTCTGGTGCAGAGCTAAACTCTTCTGCTGTGACAAGGTATATGTCAGAGAAGTGGGAATCTTGAACACAAATGACTTTTTAATTGTGTGACTCTGTGTTTCCCATTGCCGAAAGATGTAGCAGGCAAGAGAGCAATACTTTACAGATACCAATAGATAAGTCCTTTGCTCTTCTTTCGTTGCCCCAAGGCAAATAATACACTCAGGTCTGTGGACACAGAGCCTAATTTGATCACCCTTACCCCAGCGAAACTATATTGACTTTGGTGGAGACACTGCTTTCTTGATATAAATGAGAGCTAACTAGTTCTTCAGGCCAGTATCTATTACCACTCCTGTTAGAGCATTAGAGCAACGTCCAACACTGACTGCTGCCTGTTGGTTGGCGGTTGAGTAATGTCTGTTTTGTGGCTCTGTCTTTCAAGGCTCATTTTGCACTATGGTGTGGAGGAATTTTGACTAATGAGTTGTGTTTTGGGTGTCTTAGCATATCTGCAATGAATGGCTTGATTAAAATCCTGCCCTTAGCTCATAGTCTGAGTGGGCAACCTCATTGCCTGCAAGAGTAATGCAAAGACATTTCTGAAGGATTCTGCTCCCTAAAAATTGTTCGGTTTTTTTTTTCTCAAGATGTTGACCTGTCCTCTCTGTGTGGGATCAGTCTTCCTGTCTTACACTGAAGCATGTTTGGTCCCCCCTGATCTCTGCTGGCTCCCATGTCTTCCAGTCCCTTTCTCTTTGTGGATGCACCTTGATCCCTGAGTTCTAACCTCACCTTTCCAAGGGAGACTTGGAGACGATGTGCCTCTGTAACTCTTCATTTGTGAGTTTTCTGTCTTGAACTCTGTCTGTCTGCCTGCAAAGTCACTGTGGTAATTGAATTCAATAATTTGGAGAAAAATTTGGAGAGAAAAAAGAGACACATCTTCTAGCAACCTTGGTGGACATAGCTATCCACATCTCTTTCCTCAGAGGCTCTAAGTAATTTTTTAAACCTTGCATCCTGCATGTGGGAACACTGTAAGCCTCTTAACAGCTTTAGAAATATGTTTTGGACATCCTTTAGGTCAGGTGAATATTCTGCTGCTTGTGCATCTGCATCTCTTATGCCTAGAAAGCCTCTTACACAAATAAGCTTTGGATGGGGCTATGAAGGTCTATGTTTTTTCCCGAATACTGTAGTCCAGACAGTGGTTTTCTTGATATGTTTGCAGACTGGCATCTTGAAGGGTATGATCCTGCTCTAACTCAAGCAGTAGAGCATAAGGGTCTACAGAAATTAATGGTGTGCATCCTTGTGCCCACGTGCCCTGCACACTGTTCCACACCAGTTTGATGCAGCTATGTATAAACCACTTAACAGTGAGTTGTGCTCTGTAGCTGACTGTTAGAAGCCTGGAGTTATTTTGCATGATCAGACCTTCTGAAGCTCTCTTGTTGTCTTATTTAATGATGGAAGAAAGAAAACATGTTAGATGTTTCCTCTCATGGAGTCAGTTGCTGCTCCTTATGGAGTCCTTATGGCTCTTAGGATAAAAGTCCTGACTCTGCTGACCTGGCACTGATAAGAAGAGCTACTCTGGGTCCTCTGGAGCTTTCTTAGGAAGCAAAACTTGGAGACACACATGTTGCTGAGGTCAGAAAAGGAGAACACAGGCCACAAACTAATTTTTGGCCAATCTAGATCAAAGTAGAATCAGGTAATGGAGTTTACAACTCGATTCCTAGGCCTCCATGGCATTCTCATGGTGAACAAGCCATGCTTTACTACTCACACTTAGGGAGGTGAAAATCCATGTCAGTTAGATTGTTTTTGTTTTGTGTTTAGTTTCTTATTTGGAATGAAAATGTTGGGAGGAGAAATTACTCTGGCAGACCTGCTCTGAGAACTAAGCGCTTGGGGTTTCCTCTGATAATAGGCTGCTACAGAAAATGTTATATCCAAATCAAAGATCAATGTCAATGGTGCTTCATGTCGGACAAAAAGAGAGCTCAGTGTTACCATGTGGCATTGGTGTTTTCAGATTAAGATGGGGGGATTATGGAATTTTACTCAGCAATTTGAGATGCTTTGTTAAGAGTGGAGGAGATTTGAGCTGCTTTGTTCTCAAACCACATGTTAGTGAAAAAGCAAACAGATACTTAATCCTGACAAACAGCAGAATTTGACATCAGTTTGTCCCTGGAGAGGTGTCCAGGAGTTCCCCAATCCTGACCAAAGTAGTTTTCCTTTTATAAAAAATTTTTCTTCAGAAGCCTCATGCCAGTCTTGAAGCACATGGCTGCAAGTTCCATGCCCCGTGTCTAACAGCTGAAGCTCTTGACGGAGTCCCTCTGCTCCCCAAGAAGGGTTGGCTTTCAACACCATGTAAAGAGTGCCGAACCGGTTACTGAATAGGACTAAAATACAGTCCTACCTAAGGTAATGTCTTTAGCCCTAAACAGCATCATGCCAAAAAATAAAAAAACCCAATTAAAGGCAAATAAAATACAAAGGAGCTGATAATTTTCCTGTTTGGGATTTTGGCCGGTTTCCCGTAATAATAAAAAATAGAGCAGTCAACATATAGACAGCTGAGTATATACATACTTGTATACTGCCCTCTGACACAAACATTAATATCTTCTATAGATCTTTGAGGTTCTTTTAAACATCTTGTTACATTTTGAGGTCGTGTCCTTGGAGGGCATTGATGTAAGTGTATTTGTAGGAAGAAACAAACAGCTCATTGAATTTGTTTTCCCATTTTAACGTACATCAGTTAAATTAAATATGCAATGTTACAGTGTCTGGCAACAAACCCATTTTCTGATGGATAAAATTTGACTTTTCCCCTCTGTGTTTATGTCATAGCTAATATACAAAGATAAAGTGCATACACTACACTCTGCATATTTACTGAACTTTGGCAAGTCACTAAGAGCTGGTACTCATATCAAATTAGAACCACCCAATTTATAAAGCACCCTTCCAACGAATCTTTGTATATTCAAAAGGAAAACTCTAGGCTGATACGAAGCCAATCAATAACTCACGCTTCCCACTGTGGAGCAAATACCAACCATCCCTTTCCAAGCTCTTGCAAACCTGTTGTGAAAAGCTGCCCTGGCGCATTACTTAAATAAATGGTGTAAATGCACCCAAACAAGAATAATCTTGGCACGTAGTTATTTTCTCTGCAGGCAGCGAGTATGAGGGGGTCATGGCTTTGTAAAGGAATCTACTCCAGGTAATTCAATTGATCTTCCAATTTGTTTATGTTCCATTTCTAGCAGCTGTTAATTATTTTTTGGCATCTTTCTGCAGTCACCTACTAACCCACATGCTCCACATTTGATGAAAGATTTACTTACATTGGGAAAGCAGGGTTGGCCTTTATTTAAATGTTTAAGTTCTGCAAAGATCTCTCATCTCTTTTCCAAAACTGCATTTGTTTGAGAACGGTGCATAACCTGTGCAGGGTTGATGAAATATTTTTTACTCTCTGTTTCTAAAGAGCAACAGGGGAAAAAAAGTTAACTTTTGGAGGCTGGGAGGCTGAAAGAGAAACTTGTCCTTCTTCCTTGCTTTTAAATTATCGTATAGAAAATTAGGTGGGTAATACACAGCTTTAAGCATCGTATTGGTATCACCATTTATTCCTTGCAAACAGCATGGAAAGGCAGGCAGCTGCGTAGTAGGTACCGAATTAAAAAAGAGCAATTTACTAATTCCCTTTTAAAGACTAACAGAGAGTTCTCAAACCCAGCTTTGGCACAGGGTTTAATTCAGTCGCTCCATGCTTCTATGAAGGTTTATTGACTATATAAGGATCAAATAAGGGGTAAGCTGAAATCAGAAACACAGTATTCATTCATTTAACTCTGCCGTAGTCGAGCAAATTCAGGGTGACTCAAGGGACACAATGTCTTGTAAAACATATGTACTTAATATAAGGGTCATAAAACTTATTAAATTAAAAGCTAGGTTAAAAATAGGAAGAAAATTTATGCTGCTGTCTAAAATAGCAATAATTTCCCTTTGGCCTTTCCCTTTCCAACTAATATGGGGTCTAGTTTTTCAAAAAAGTAGTCAACTGGCAAAATCTTCATTCTTCACAAGTGAATGCAAGTCACTCTACCAGGTGAATTGTATGACTAATAATAGAGCACAATAAATAGAGAAAGGGAGCTGCTGCCAGATGGGAGGATATATAGCATCATTGTTGACCACACAAGGAAACCTGTAGATATCCATTTATTACTTGGGAAGGAACAGTGGGTTGCTCTTGGCCAGCCGAGCGCAATGAAAAGCCTTTTTTGACCATGAGCTAAGGCTGCAAAAAGCAAAAGAAAATCCCTTTGATCACTCCATAAAGTTGCCCCATTGCTGGTGAGATGCCGGTCAGGAGCCTCTTTCCCTGATGTTTTAATCCTGGGGGTGTGTAAAATGTTCTCCCATGCCAGTGTTGGAGGGTTACTTGAGCAACTGCTCCAGGGCCGGAGAGACACCAAGAATCCCCTCCTGTCCTTGACAGATATCAGCAAAACCAAAGTGCTCGGATGAAGTCAATGTAATTATCCTGCAGCATTGCAGAATGACAGCAGAATTTAGCTCCTTCGATCAAGGCAACCATTTTCTATTAGAGGTGTGTGTGTGGGAGGGGGTGAAAATAAAGCATTGTGACCTAAAAATCCTCTTCTCTAACCTCTAAGAAATCAAACTGATGTTGGGCCAACCTTGACTCATGACACTATCCAGACCTCCTGTAATATTTGCTCAATGGCATATGCTGATCAGGAGGCATGTGAAAACAACAGATATGCTGGAATTTAAAGCTTTAGTTTCTTTTTTTTCCATATCTTCTGGTCTCTGAAACTGCATCATCAAGTTTTCTTGGTTTTTTTTCCTTGTTGTTTTCTGAATGAAAAGTAAATCCTAAAATGCCAAAATTGTTTCATGTTCAGACACCACTTCTTTTGTGTTGGCTAAGGTGAGCTTGTGCCTTCCTATTTTGTCACTGTTACCCATCCTCTCTTGTCTTGCCAGTGGGCAGGACAAGGACCACCCATTTTGGTGTGCTTTTGCATGCTGGGATAACAAAACCAGCTTGAATCTTATCCCCTGCGCACCATGAACATTTTGGGCCTTTTAAAAAATGTTGTTTAAACAGTTTTGCACCCAAACCTGTCACCTGTAACCTCATGAAGTTGCTTTTAATCACATGGGGGATGCCCATCAGGCCCAACCCCATCATTTCCTGAGGAATTTTCCCCTGATTTATTTAATAGCTCTCCAGCACAAAGCAGGAGACCTCCGGGTGCTGTTCCCAGTGCATGGTGTGTTACTGCCATTTATGGTGTTTTAAATAAACAGGGCTTTGCAGGCATGTTTGTTTTGAAAAATAAACTTCTGGGCAGAAGGAGCCAGTTCATGTCAGAGCCAGACTGGTAGCACTTTGGCTTTCTCCAGCAGATGAGAAGAGGTCAGGGTGTTTTTTTGGTGGGTTTTCCTTTTGGGTGGGGTGGGTGAGGAGAAAAAAAAAATCACCTTTCCTCAAATAATATCTAGGATTTCACACTCCCCCTGGAAGAAGAAAAGCCTGAAGCCAAAGTTCTGGATTGTTATGGGGGCACTTCAGAAAGAAAGGCAAGAGAAGTTTCTGTTCCTCTTGGGCAAGCGTCTTCCGTACAATTCAATGAAGTTTTTTTTCTCCCTAAATTGAAGGTGTATTTAGAGGGTTGAAGGCCAACCTTGGCCATCCTTTGTTTCTTTCACTGATTCTCTTTGAGATTATTGCAAACCATTAGACACTGGCAGTAATGTGGTCCTTTTGACTAAGTCCTGTGATACAGTGGACAGGGGCAGTGGTCGCAGCTTGTTAGGCAACAATGGGGCAGACAATGTCAAGGTCATAGCAGTTTTCTTACTAATAGTGGGCTGGAATTTGCCTGAGGAAGAGAGTCTGAGCAAAGCTGTGAGTTGATGTTTACAAAATGGTTGTCTGAGAAGTACAAGATTAAGATTCTTCATGCTCAGCTTGACCACGTATGACTTTGTGCATATGTATATTCTACAAATGTACTCATGTGAGGGTCTTGCCCAGGGGTTTCTTGTTATTTAGGGAAATTGCAGACTGGCTGGGGTTGGAAGGGACTTCTGAAAATTATCTAATATAACCCTTCCCACACTAGAGCAGATCCCTCAGGAGCAATTCAGAAGGGTTCTGAACATCTCCAGAGTTGGAGGCTCTACAACCTGTCTGGGCAGCCTATTCCAGCAGTTCTGGTATTTTCACAAGTGAAAATGTGGCAGGGAGAAGGGTCCCCTTCTAGGACAACTTCTTTGTCCTCGTATTGTATTCTCAGTTTTCCATTTGACCTTTCACAGAAGCCACTAATCTTGATAGCACAGCATGCGAACATTAATGCAGGTTTTTTATAGAGGGAAGTACTTCCCCCACACCATGTCTTGCACACTGTTACCTTCCTCTGAGAGAACTCACCTTGAATCTCCAGCTTCTGAGCAGCACCTTGTCCTGATATTTTACACAGATGTGGTGCTTAGGGTCTAGTGGTGAACTTGGCAGAGTAGGATTACTAGTTGGACTTGATGATCTCAAAGGTCTTTCCCAACTTGAATGATTCTATGATTTGCAGAAGGATGTATTTTAAAGCTGACCTTTCAATTCTGCTGTTAGGGAAAAAAAAGGTGCTTACCACACTGTGTTTGGTGCTGCTTTTTCTCCATCCTCTACTATGGAGAACAGGAACCCTCTCTCATCTGCCATGTTGCTGTGCTCTCTTGCATGATGGAGACAACTTATGTGGACAAGATGTTTGTTCTCAATGGTCATCATTGTCTAAAATGGCTACTGAAGTCATGGTTGCCCTGTGGTACTTCAGGAGGAGGTTGGTAATGACAGTCCTGGTGAAAATGGGTGCTTCCATGGTTATCAGGTCAGAGGCACCGAGTCAAAACAAGGTGTTCAACCTTCTGAAGAGAAGATCCTTGAGAGTCCTGGGGCTGGGCTGCAATATAAATCATTTGTCCGTGGGAAGGGTCACAAATTAATTAGCAGTATTATTTAAGGAAAAAAGAAAGGAACTGGCAGCCCTTCTGAAATTTTCAGCATGTTGTTCATGGTGTAATTACAGATGAAATATTAGAGAAGTGGACTAATTACACACAATGCACTTGAGCCCAATTAAAATAGCATCTGCAGTGAATGTAGGGGTATTCACTTTCACTAATAAGAAATACTTTCTTAACAACAGAAAATAAAATAGCTAAATTGGATATGCAGTGGAGATTATAAATATCCTATTAGCATATAAAATGAGGATTAACCTTATTTAATCACTGCTTGCTTGATCATCAAAAGTCATGTTTCACCTCTATAATGTAGCTGTATCGTCTCAAAAAAAAAAGGCAGCATATTAATAAATTTAGCTAATTAGGTGCTTTTTCTCATCTGCTTAACAGAACTGGTGGAGGAAACAGGCTGCCCCTGAACAATTGGCTCTTCTTCATCTTATGGGAAACTTAAGCTTATTTCCAGGTGAGACTCTCTCTCATATAGTACCTGTGTCTATACAGGGAGTTGTATGTGGGGTTCTGACCTCTATGGCTTGGTGGGATCCACCATATGAAAGGTAACTTAGAGTTATGAAGCTGATAGGAGGAGAAAAGTGATGGGGAAAAGGAAAAGGGCTTAAATGATGGATTTTATTACCTGAAAAATAAAGCTCTGCCTACACTTCACCATGCAAGGACCCATTCTAATTTGAGCTCAGTGACTCAGGGAGGGGGTCGGGCTGAGTTAGTTTACTGTGGATCTGTCACCACCAGAGTCCCCGAAAGCCAGCTGGTGCTCTGAGGATGCTATGGTCCCGGCACGGCGGGTGGAGGTGCTACCTGCCAGCTGGCAACCTGGCTGTGTAAGCGGTGGCCAAGGGGAGCAGAGAAGGGAATGAAATGCTCTGACCTCCAACCTCTGCTATAAATATTCAGACAATGTGCTACACACAAAAGGAGAGCAGCTTGAAGCAAAAAGAGGGCTTAGAATGGATGATTTTGGAATATTTTTTTTACCGTGTTCTGCAATAAGTGAGTCCTGCCTTCCATAACCAAGAGCCACTTGGCAAGATTCAGAGTTGACCTTACTTAGGAGCTGTCTTGTCTCTGGACCCATTGTGCTGCCCCTCAGCCAGATCTCTGCATGGCAGAAAATGGACAAAGCCATGGTGGGGCAGGAGCAACCCAATGAAACTTGGGCAGCAAGTTTAGAGCAAGAAACTTGCTCTAAACCCAGGCAGCTCTGCTCCCTGATAATGTCCTGTTTCCATTAACATCCTTATGAGCTTCCCTTAGCATGGGGTCTGGTGGCTGATCGCCTGCAGAAGCTGTTTTAAATGTGCCTGTTCAAGTATTCCCAGAGGACAAACTTGAGCAATACCATCCTTGCAGCACTGAGGGCACGTGTTCGAGGGCTGCTGGCTGTAACAAAGGCTCTTGGCTCCTTGGTTTAAGGTTGGTGTTGCCCCCTACAAGTTGTAACTTGCCTCAGCATCACCCCAGCCTAGGGATTCTTTTCACTTTCCATTGACTGTGCGTGTTCAGCTTTGGCCTCAATGTAGATTTTGCTATCAAAAAAACCCACAAAATTTGGCCCAAACTGAGCCCAAGCCCAGCAACTAGAAATACTCGAAACTACAATGTTTAAAATTAATGAAGTGGTTGTCTCAGCTACAGCAATTGTACAAATGGGGATGGAGGCATAGGCAGCTTCATATTTCTTTGCAGAGCCTTTTTGTGAGCTGTCCCCACTGAACTCCTGTGAAGCATCATCTGGCCCTTGTCCTCACCCTGGGTGGAAGTGTGATTTTTTTGGTTTTACTTCTTTTTCCCCTCTTGCTTCCACAAGCGCTAGTCAAGTGCACTGAGGGACGGGGGGTTTATTTATCGTATTCAAGGAGCCACAATTGGATGTTTTGCAATGAACCGGGCTCAGCCTGTGATTTACAGCAATGGGGACAAGCACTCTGCTGGCATGGCCCTTGTGTTGCCAAGTCTTGTGATGGTTGCAATGATTTTTCCTTACTGCCACAGTGCCCCGAGCAAAGTGTTCATAAGCGTTTCAACCTTTTTTTTTTTGAAATTTTTTTGTTGGTAGTGGCAATGGAAGGCTTTGTTTTCTTGTATTAAGAGCAGCTTTCTGTCCCTTAGGGCAGAACAAAAGGGCTTGGAAACATGTTCTCAGTGTCCCCACAAAGACTCCAAAGGCAGAAAGATTTTAATTTTTGTTAGTCTTTTTTTAAACTTTTTTTTTAAAGGAACCCTCAATTTGTTTTCCCACAATTGCTTTAAGTCACTCTGGCATGAGTTCATTTCCTTTCTTGCCTGATTCATGGATGCTAGAGATGGGCAATAGTACCAGAAGCAGTGGCCACCTCCATGTGACTCATGCTGAGCTCTGCTGGGCAGGAGCTGGGGGAATGCTACTGAATTTGATCTGCAGAAAGATTTGGGTTGGTGCAGTAGACAGACACCTTTTGCTGACGCTGTACTCATTTTTAAATCTTATTTGCTACTGAAGGTTTTAGGACTTCATATCATTTTTTCTCTTAGTGTAGAAAAACAGTGTCTTTTCTCTTTTTTCTCTTAGAACAGGACTAAAGGAACTGAAGTGTGAGTGTAGCTTGAAATATGACAATCAAGGTGGTCCTATGTCACTTCTCTTCCAAATTCGCACTTCCAGCAACTGCTGGCAGTGGCACAGACCACCTCCTTCTGGCTTGCCACTTTGCTTTTGGTCCTAGAAATCACATTCAACTAGAGCCTTTGGAGAAACACGGGAGGCGAATTGAAAGTGACTGGGAATAAAATAGCCTTGGCTACGAGGTGGGATTTGAGGTGTTGCACTGTCAGAGAGGGCTGGGGGTGATGTGACTAAGTCCAGAAACACATCGAAAAGGGAAAGATCTGAGGGTGATGGTAACATCAAGAAATGTGAAATAAAGTCTGCAACCCATGGTAGAAATGCAACTTCAGGGACTCCCACAGCAAAGAAATGAAGGGAAATACAAACAGCAATGAGAAACATTTTTCTGGCTTTCATGGCTGTTCATACAGTGAGAAACCTCTCTTTTGGCTCTGCTTTTAAATTGTTTATGTTTTATTTCACTGCTGCTCTACCCTTAAATCATGGCAATATTCCTGAGTGTAGAAAAGGCAACTTGAGGGACTCTAGTTGCAGTGGCAGGAGAGTTAAATGCTGCTGTCATACAGCTGCTGCAGCCAAAACCCTTCCTTTATCTTTTCCCCCATACTGAGCATCACCACACCAGGCAAATTCCTCAATAGCAGCTTCTTGCCTTGTTTAGTAGGGCAAAGAGTTAAACCAAGATGAAGCCAGCAGTTAGCTTTTATCTACTTACATCCAAATAAGAGGGACTGTCAGCTCCTCAGGAGCTGTTATTCCCTGCAAAGAGAGAAAGTTTGGAAAATAAAGAAAATCCCCAATTGCCACAAAAATGTGAGGTTTAGGTCCAACCTCCCAGCTCACAGCAGCTCCCCTTCAAAGCCATTCATGTCATGTTCTGCTTTGCCATCAAAAATGAAGCAGCCACATTTCCAGAAATGCTTAGCAGCTCTCTTGGAGTCCTGCACGCTCAGACCCCAGGGCAAGAGTAGCTGCTGCCCCTTCTGTGCTTCAGCTGACAGGGAAAATCCAATTTGACCACTTCATTAAGATTCTTAAATCAGTCTTGGACTGGTTTGCAAGCCTAGCCCCGACCACCGTGGCTGGTGGTCACTTGTGATCATCCCCTCAAGCTCTTCAAGGGGGGTTTACAGAGAGATTCAGCTTTGCCTTGGAGTGGTTACATGATGGGCAAAAGATCTCTTAATGACACAGGGTTGTTTTTATGGGTGAAAAGCATGAGCCAAGATGTTTTAGTGGTGGAGGGGGGAAGGAATAGGTCATTCCCTGAGAAGATCAAAGGAGCAGAAAGAGGAGAGCAGGACTTGTCTCACTGCCTCTGCACTGTAATTCATGGCTTGTTTTCGAGACCCATCATACGATTTCTTCCATAACAGGGGAGGGAGGACTCAGTTAAATTGTAAATGACTGTTACTTCAAGTGCTTGGAGGAAATATGGTCTTTCCCCATGGAGCCCATACATTATTTCCATGTAGTTACGGGGACTTGCATTTCCTGGAACTATCATCCAGAAACTATCATACGGACCTTAATTCTCCTCACACGACATCCCTTTTAAATTCGTGAAGCTCTCTTAATCAACCTTTGTATCAGCGGCAAATTTGCAGTATGACCTAATTTGAAAGATGTCTCAAAGTGCTGACTCAAAGGGTTGGTGAATAAAGGCCAGTCATTGCCACTGTGACACTAATGTAATGCAAAACAAAATCGAGTTGCATCAGCTGAATGTTAGTTTGCAAAAATATTAGCAAATGAAGCCACTTGGTGGTCATCTTTTATTTATACTTGTGAGATTTATACTTTTTGGGGTCTGAAACGGCTCTAAAACCCACTTGTGTAGGAGAGGTTCAAAGAGACTCTTTAACGGTGAAAAATCCCAGTCAGATCTATACATCCAGGCTGCATCATTTGCACTTCATAATCTTCTCCCTTTTATGGAGCAGGAGGCAGACACATTATTTTAGAACTTTTATTAAAATATTTATACAGCAACAGATGAAAATCCTCATCCTAATATGTCACTTCGCATTTTTCGGTTACGTTCCAAGTCTTTATCTTATTTTTTTCCTTCTCTAATTGAAATGCAGCCGATACTCCTTCATTCTCTGGATAAGGAACTGCCTTAAAATTACTTGCAATTACTTTTGGGCTCAAAGAAATAAAAAAGGAAAGAAGGAAAGTAATTTGGGCCAGAAAGTTTATGGGGAGGGGTGTGTGTGTGTCAATAAAAGTCCCTCAAAAAGTGGAAAAAAATCCCCACCATAGTTTTATTTAACTTCTCAAAAAAGAAAGAGTGAGTATAAATTACAGTTGTTTTTTTTTTTTTTTAGGGTTTTTATCGGAGCATCATGTTAAATCTTTTTTCCCCTTTAGCTTCTCTTTTCCCTGCTTTCTTTAGGAAACTTATTTATCTGAGCTGGAGCAAACTGGCTAGAGAGAAGCAGAACGTGTTTCTTAGTCCTTTTGTCAAGTATTGGCTGCTAATTAACACTCAGAAGAGTTAAGAATCAGTGGTCTTGGGATGAACCAACTCAGCAGGAACTATATTTCGCTTTGCTTGCTTTTTTTTCTTTCCCTTAAATTTTATTTAATTTTTAAATTGAAATGTCAATAATGCAAATCATCTCGTACGTGCTGATAAAATGGCTTTGCACCGAAGTGGCTGAAAACCAGCCGTGCACAAGCACCCGGGCAAGGGAGACAGGCCATTAATTTAAAATTTAGAGGACCAATAAGTTTTTGATAGCAATGGGTGACTGTGCTAATGATTATTTAACTCGCTTCATGTTGGGTTAAGTGCATATGGCTGTGCAAAGTGTAACGCCTTGTGGAAGTGCGATGAGACTTTTGCCTCCAAAACGCACTATTCAAAGCAGGTGGGGGGAAGAAAAGCAGTGGGATTATAAAAAAGCAGTTACTATATGATAGTGCATTGCAAACATTTATGAAGTAGAAACTGCTACAGTTGCTATGGCAGAAAAAAACCCCGAGAAATAAACAAACCCGAAATACTTGTAGGTTACCCTCTGCTCCTCGTACATTTATTGTATTTATTGATGGTGGGGAATGGGACTGGATGTTTTACCTGGTTATTCTCATCCTTTTTCTTGTTTTTCTTTATTTTTCTTTATTTATACTTGAAACGTTTATTTCTATGATATGATTGGGTGAGTTTGGGGGAGTGTTTATATCTTTTGAACTTGAAGGGACATCTGTACGTGTCATTCAATAAAATGCATCTTGTTGTTCGGGTTTTTTTTAGGTAAAAGGCAATGACCCCTAAGAATAGCAATACACATTTGATTCCCTGTAAATGATTTGCAGACCTTTATTTCTTTTCAAGTGTAAGACTAGGTTTTGTCTGGTTTTATTTATTTGTTTTGCTTTCCTAAAGGGACTGCACTTGTTAAATGTCTCTGTTTTGGGCTGTTAGTGCTTTATGTGGTGGATTCCTTCAGCAATAGTATGTAAGTGCTGCCATTTGTGAATAGTTTGTTTCCTTCAGCCCTCTGAAGAAGGTGTAGGTAGGAATGCTCTAAGCCCTGGGGTAGTTGTCTATAGGAAGAGGATGACAAAATAACAGCTAATGATCTAGAAGCTAGCTGGAATTCTGAGACAAATACTAAACATAATCAATATATATGTGTATATAAAAAGAAGAGATTATTTTTTTCCTTAAAAAAAGGACCAAAAAAAAAAAAGGCAATGAAAATTTATGACCTTAACATTCCTTCAGGGTCAAGCAATTTATCAAATTCTCTCACTTTCTGGTTTCAATTACACAGCTATTGTGGAAGGAACTTATTTTAGCAGGTTCATTTGCCTCAGTAGGGAATACAGGACTTTGGCCTAATGCTTCACCTTTAGTGCAGGCCATTTGGGCCTTAGAACAAATACCAATCATCACTCTTTGGGTAAAAAAACCCCTAAAATCTGCATCGCCGTGGCCTATTGGAATGGGGTTTCTGTCAAGGTAAACGGTTGTCGGCAATGACTGTGGTAGAGTGGCGATAAATCCCATTTTATTGCTGAAAAATTCCAGCTTCTCTCCATGCCTGACAGCTCTCCACATTCTCGTACCCATTTGGGCAATTTCTGTACTATGTCCATCTGGTTCTTATTACCTCTCAACCTGCCAGTGTCTGATCCAGAAAAAGTGCAGGTCAAAAACAGGGGAAAAGAAACCAAGGTGATGGACAAAACAGAGAGAGGGTGATTGAGAGACAGAGCCAAAAAAATCAAACCCAATATTTTACGTGAATAAACAAAATTAAAGGAAGTTACTACCTTATTTCTGAAGTCACCAGCAATGTCCTTACAAATAGAAAATTAAATAGGTTAAAATCCAAATCCACACGCTCCAAGCTTCTAAAATGTCACCCAATATTTGCTCTTTGCCCAGGAGACTAGAGACACCTGCCTAAAGAAAACCCTTCAGGAGAGGTGGGGCAAGCCAAGATGTCAAGCTCTCGATGGAGAGAGTCCTGGTATGTCCCCTTCATCTTCAGCCTTTTCCACTGCTTTTCCTTTGGTGCAAGGATGGTGAGATTTGCTTCTGAAGGATCACCCTGGGTTGCAAGTTGTTGGAGGAGGTCAGCCAAAGTGCAATTAAATTGTAATTTGGAAAAAAAAATAATTAAGCCAGCTTCATGTGACAGAAAAGTGAACAGAAAGGTAAGTCTTCATTTTTCAAACAAGCTTTCCCCCACCCCTGAATCTAGACTTACTCTAGGAAGTTCTGTTTCTTCTCAAAACCCCTCTATAAGAAGTAGAGGGGATGATTGACAATTATCTAAATACCAAAAAATTAGCCAAGGACAATGGAAATACTAAGTAACAATGAAAAGCAAAACCTCACCAGAGTAATTCTTGTTTTTTTCTTCTCCCAGTAAATCCTGTAGTGTGTGGCGTCTGTCAAGGGTTCACTAGTGCTATCAGGAGACCTGCTTTGAACCACTAACTAAACTCCCCTGTGAGAGGGTCTGGTGAGTTTATTTGCAATTCATGAGTTTATTCTACCCAAAACAGTTCATATTCCACCCAAAACACCATTTTACCTTTTCCCCCAGTAGAAGAAAATTACTCTGGACCTGTGGTTTTGTGTCAGCTTTACACAGGTTCTTCCCCTTGTTTCCTGAAGACGCAAGAAAAATTGAACCAAACAGTTTGGACCTTCCTGCTATCTTCAGACCTTTGAATCCCCAACAGAAGGAAATTTGGAGCATGTTCCACTATCTGTTTTGTGATTCTTGGTGAGCAGGGCTCTTGAGCATCCCATGTTGGGCATCTCACATGTGGTAGGACATGCTGGTAAGTGTAATGGCCTGATGGAAATGGTGATGGTGGTGGTACCTTAGGAATGATACCCCCATAGTTGATAGGAATCTGTTGGTTCCCAGAAGCTTGAGAAGCAGCAAATTTGGGTTACAGTTCCTAGCAGAGCTGCAGGAACTTGTTGGCATTGAACAAGGTGATAGGGCAGAAGATGAATAAGAAGCAAAAGGTGGGGAGAGCTGGGAGTTCTTATTCTGGGATGGGTCACTTTAAAAGTGTAAAATGTGTGAAGTGCAACACCCACCTGTCCTCACCAGTTCTCCCTCCATCCACTGTAGGTGTATCCATTTAAAATGAGGATTTGGTGGAGGAAGCTGGTTTTGGGAACAGTTGTCCTCCCTTTTGGTTCTGTAATGGCCCTGAAAAAATCTGACTGCCCATGGTTTGTGTTTGCTATGCATTACAGAATTAGATTTTTCAAGCACTATTTTTGGTGTGCCTTTTGTCTTCGTTCAGCTTGTGAGGCCACACAGGGCCACAAACTCATATGCCAAGCTGTAGGAGTGTCCTTTGAGACACCTAGAAAAGCTTTTGCTGGGTAAATGGCTCTCAACCACACCGGTCCATTTGCATGAAAACAAAAGAGCCTGATGACAGGGGAATCCCCAACTTCGCTGATATATAAAAATCTATCAGCATGAAAATGGTTAATGGTATTATAGCTTTAAAAGAGCCCATTGGCTACCCCTAAAGGATGCCCTGCAATTGTTAAACTCATCAGATGCAACTACCCCTCCTCAGCTAGCCTCTTACGTTTGTCTGGCTAACAGTAAAAAAACCCCAAAACTATAATAAATCGGTACCATATGTTGCCAGACAAGAATAAGTGATATAAATAAAGAGTCAAGAGACATAGCCTCTTAAGGACAATGTGTAAAGATTTAAACTTTCAATGTATTAGTTGAGCTAGGAACATTTTAGGAGTGAGTTGAAAGCGGTGTGCTGTTTGTTTAGATCATTCCTTCTCTTATTATTTTTTTGTCCTGCCTTCCTTCTCTTCAGATTGCATTTTAAATCAAAATGTTCTCCATGACTGACTGCTTTGCAGCACTAGGGTAAGTCCCATTTTTCTGCAGCTTAAACAAAAATATACCTGAGAAATCTGTGCTGGAAAGGCATTTTGTGTTTCTTGGTTTAGGAAATAAACGTGGTGTTGGGAAAACAATCTCTCTTTTATTCTCTCTTTTTCCCCCTTCTTTTCAATTTTTTAATCAAAATATCCAAACCTGTGCCTTTGCAAACCCAGCTACTATCAAGAAAGCCAATTCTTCGTGTCCAAACTTGTAATAAATTAGCAGAGGCAGCATTAAGAAAAAGAAAGCACGAACCAAAATATGCTTTGAGACTTGGCTGGATATTTTATTTCTCTTTTTCCTTTTATTGAGACATCTTGTGAAAAATGGCATAAAATAAATAGTTTTACAAAGCAACAATATAATCAATCTCTAAACGCGAAGATAAATCAAGGATTTCATTAACTGCTGGTAGCCAGTTTAAATTGTAGTCTTGTCCATAATGTCTATCTATCTATGTATGTCCAAGTTATATTAAAATCCTTTAAATGGCTTTGTAATATCAGCTACATCTAGCTATTATAATAATTAATGATACTGTTTTATAAATCAATATATGTATTCTTGATAAATTCATATCCAGTTAATGGTGTAATTTAAATAAAAAATTAATGTAATAAAGGACATACTGGAATAGGCAGGAAATCTTTAAAGGTTAAGAGGCAAATTTGTCTAAATTCTTTTCTTTGTACCTTTTTTTTTTTTGAGAGAGAGGAGCCTCCATTGAAATTCAGCTGAGAGCCGGCTGGCTCTTCGCATCGCCCTCTCGCCATTAGTTTTGTGTTAACAGTGCTCGGGGAGTTTTTTTGCAGCCAAAGGGAAGGTGAAAGCTCTTCCAGCGAAGTGAACATTTTTTTCCTCCCTGGCTCCTTGTCCTGCTGCAGAGCTGCAAATAAAACAAACAAGTGAAAATAAAATCACTGCCAGAAACATGCAAAATACTTCTCTTTTTTTTTTTACTCTGTTGTGTGTTTGTATTATCACAAAGATATTTATTTATTCTCTAGTGTCATGCAAAAAAAAAAGGTAAAATATGACCATTTCTATCCCAGGCATGAAGTACAGGCAGAGGAGCAAGGAAACGGTTTGATGTAATAAAAACCTGTTCTTTATCTCTTGTTTTAAATACAGTTAATCCCTGTTTATTCAGCAAACACATCTAAGAGCAACTTGGAGGAGGAAGAAAAAAAAAAAAGGAAAAAGCTGAACATTGCCATTAAGAAATATTTGTAATGGTGAGAAACCGTGGCTCTGTTCCTTCTGCTTTTCTATTTATAGTGGGGAACCACAAAATGTATCCCTAACAATACCAGGGGAGTTTAATAGGGAATATTAATTGTTCTTTCCCAAACTTTTGATCTGCAGTGTTTCAAACAAAAGCCTCGCTGTCTGTTTATACACCAAATTTGTTTGGAGAATATCTTTTCCCAAACGATGCAAAGCATGAGGCTTTGTTCATCCCTCTTGACACAGGACAGAAATGTTATTTGAATCGAATGATAGGATTTTTTTTTTTAGGGCTCTCCCCCCCAACATTGCTCTGCTTTATTTAGAGCGGCAGCAGTATGTGCAGTTTCTTTTGACACTGATGGATATTTCAAAACCCCTTACACAGAGGGGTGGGGAGTAAGGGAGAAAAGGGAACTCGCTGCCACTCACCGTGGCGATACGGCTTCATGAGCTGCCACTTATTTGCGAAAAGTTTAGGTTTCAAATGGGCTTGAATTGTAAAGGGTAGGGCAGCTGCCTTTAGGAATGGAGGGAGAAAACGGAGGGAGGACGATGATGCTAAATTCTAGCAGAATATAAGGGATGTGGCTATTGAAATTGGTTTTGAGTTTGTGATGCAGACAGAAGCAGTAGATACATGGCTCTTTCTAGGAAGATGAGTTTAGGCTTTATAGGACGAACATCCAACAGCAGTGCACTGAAATACAGCACACGCTTAAAGTATCTTCATTTGGAAATGCGTGGTGTTGTTATTTTATTTCCATCCCTTCACCCCACTCCTGGGATGACTAACGTGCCTCTCCCCAGACAAAGCAAGGAGAAACTCCATCCTTAAAAATTATCTGCCTTACAGATTGCATTCCCACGCATGTTCCCTGCTCTTTGTTGCTGTGGATAACCTCTTAATGCTACCACAATTTTATCCTTGTTAGGTGGACATTGTCTGTGTATTTAACTGCAAACAAAGTGACTCCGGATTAGGGCAGGGGTGGGGGGGTGGTGGTGGGATGGAATTGTGAGGAAGGAGAAATTCTCTGGGATGATTAGAAACATAAGTTTCTATCTTCTGTCACACCAGCCTATCAATTATTCAAAGCCCTACTAAATTTAGACGTCTGCTCCTAAAACGTTGTTTGCACTCATTCCCCGGGAAGATGGAGGTGGCTGATAATTTAGCTAAATTATGCGTTGGAGCCCAATGGTTACAAATGAAAGGTTCGAATTCGGCAGATTTATTTGCTGCTGCTGAGATTTCTCACCGGCGATAAACCGGACCGGCTCCTTTGGGGAGCAAATCAAAAGGCGAGGTGGCGCCCACAGGTATTTACGTGGCTCAGACCACAGTGTTGCAGCTTGTAAAATGATGCAGCGGTGGCTTGGTGGGAGGTTTTGCCCATCTGATAGGGACTGGCTACAGGGGGTAAAGAGCCTAAAAAAGCTCAAGACAATCTGTGTGCACCAGGTACTCATTCCTTGAGTGTAATCATCGATAAAGGGGGAATTATTGCTGTTACAAGATGAGCTGGGAAGGCTGTGGAGTGCATGATGCTGTGTTGGGTTGGGTGCAACATGCTTATCCCAAACCTGCTGCTGCCGCTGTGATATAAAATACTTCCATTTCTCAGGGTTGAGAGTCTCAGCTGAGCATGGACATACTTGTCAGGGGATGTGAAGGGGGAGTTCTAGTAATATTTAATGTAATCATTAAATTTAATTCAATTTTTAAAATTAATAAGCTCTGACAAACACCACCACCTCTTTGCAAAGAGGTGTTTTGCAGCAGAAAAACCCCCTCTCTGCTGGCTCTTTCAGTGGCAGAATCTCCTGTCCTAGAGGAAATAATATTTTTTGGTGAAGGTAATTCAGCTGATACTGCAGTTGTTTAGCTGTGGGAGATGGCAAAAAACTGCAGAGGAGTAGACAGGTAGTTCTGGAGCATGGGGCATCACCGAGGGCTGCACAAGTAGCGTTTCATGATGCTGGACAACGAGAGCCAGTAAAGAAGAGTTGAAGAAATAATAAAATGAATAAAATAATAATAAGCTAAATGAAAATGGTAAATGAAAAAGTTACATGAAAAATAAACAAAATAATAAAGAAGTCCTGAAAGAAATTATAAATAAATTTAAAAATGTACGTAAAAATAATAAAGTAATAAATAAAATGACCTAACAGAAACACCATTCTTATAGGAGGAAGAACAATCTGAAACTGCTGAAAAAGAGCTTTGGAGGGGATGGGGAGAAAAAATAGAATAAAATTTATATTTAGAAAGCAAAACATGTCAGGCAAACAGAAAGCAAATGGAACAGGCCCCTGTCCCCACCCCACGCTGCCTTTGGAGTGGCACTGCTATGCAATGTAATTCCCATTTTTACACCTCTGGCATAAGAGCAGGTATGTGGGAATGGGGAGGGAGAAGGGGAAAAAAAAAACAACGCAAGAAACAAAAAAAACCCAACCCCAAAACAAAGGCCCCGCCAGCGCTTTTATTTATTTTGATAATCCTCCTCCTGCTCCAGAGCGTTTTGCTGTCTTTGTCAAAGTGAATGACAACAATTTGGCCAACTCTCTCTGAGCTGCACTCAACAGTGACAGGCAAATTATCAGAGGCCCTGCACTCCTTATTATCAGAGGAGAAGTCATCAGGAGGACGTGCGGAGGATCCCTCTCCCCTGTCACTATTTGTCAGTGGGACAAGGGCCACTGCTATGGGTAGCTGACAGGTAATTTCAACAATAACAATTACTCCTATTACTGGTGTCATAAACAATTCGCCCAAGGCATGACAATAACAAAGCTTTATAATTCAATGCCATATAAATAAATGCCAGCAGGTAACAAGTAATTTAGCTCCAATCAGGACTTGGCCCTGGCATTAATATTGTTATTGCAAGAAAATGGAAAATTGAAAAAATGCAATATGTTAATGAATTAAGAGGAGTTCAAAGGCTACTGGAAAGGAGGAGTGATTGGGGTGATAGGATTGAGGGGGGGGTGAGTAAGAAACAAAAGCAAAAGAGATAAAATCATGCTTTTGGAACACAAGACATGTTCATACAACCCTGTAACTAGTTTTTGATATAAAATGTGGTCACACTACACTGCCTTTCAGGTCAGGGCAAAACATATGTCAGAACCTGCATCCGACCCCTTGCCATTGTATACCTCACCACAAACACTGTGCTGAAAAAAACACCCCAAAACTGGATTTAATGCCTTGATTATAAACAGACTCTTACTTGAAACGTGATGCAAGATACAGATTTAACAAAGGTTAAAGGTTTATTTGCAACTCCACTACTTTGCTCTTTGCTTCTTGCATTCCTTTAGTCTTTTTTTCAAGCAGTTCTGTTCAATCAAGGATCCTTATTTATCAACAAGGAGGATTTTATTGTGTGTTTCTTTCCCCAAACACCCTTCATAGGCCACAACACCTCTGCAACCTTCCTATGAAAATGACGATCGGCGGCAATTGAGCCAGAGCCCAAGACCTCCAAATCCAGCTCCTTGATCAACACAATTTGCAATTTTACTATTGGTCCAGCAAGACAATGTGGCGTGAGGCTGACAGCAGTAAAAGAATTTGAAAATCTCTAATTAGGAGAGCTGCAGACCAATTAACGCACGTCAAATTTCACTTCATCAAGTGCCACTCTAATTTTCCCACTAAAAATGAATGGACTTTTGTGTGTGTGTCTGTGTGTGTGTGTGTGTGTGTGTGTTGGAGAGGGGATATGCGTGCGTATGTGTGTCCCCTCAAGGCAATGTTGATTCAAATCTGCTCAAGATGCAGCGTTGCACAGCTAAGCATCTTCTTGATTACAACCCGCCACACTTCTAACTGCTTTCATTCTTACTGCCACAGATACTTTGTCAACAGTCAAATTACGCCACGCTGATAACAATGCATAATGCTCTTCCTCAAAGGAGCCTCCTGTCATGGAGCAGCCTTTCATAAAAAAATCCCAACAGTTTCTTCTCTGGGAAATAGATCTGGCTGGTAAAAAAGACAACAAAAAAAGGAGACTTTTTTGTGCTTTTGGCATTGGTTGCAATGTATTTTTTTTCTCTCTTTTTCTTCCCCCTACCTCATGCTATAATTTATTTATTTTTCCAGCTAATCTGAAATTACAGCAGGGAAGTGTTTGAGGAGCTACACAGAATGGAAAATATTTACAGTGGCTGTTTGTGTAGGCTTTGCTTAACCACTTTGCCTCGGAGAAATTTTCAAGAGCAGTATCTTCCTTCCAATACCATAATATTTTTTTCCTTTTTTCCCTTTTCCTTTTTTTCTTTTTTCCAGCCACCCCTCCCCTTTTTTTTTTAGCTTTCATTTTTTTTTTAATTTTCTTTTTATTATTTGTTTTCTTTTTTTCTCAGGTATTGGGAAGCATCCCCGACTCTGCATCAGTACAAGCTCCACTGACGTCAATGGGAGTTTTGCTGGGGTGTGGGGCTCTCATGCCTTGGCCTGCTCCTATAAACACCTTGGGACTTTCTCTTTTAATGGATGGTATTTAGATTTCTGCAAGGGGCTTGTTTAATGTCCACATTTGCCAGAGCCCTTAAACATCACAGGGCATGCAAGACAAATTGCCTTTTTGTCAGAGCATTGTGGAGGGCAGGAGAAAAGCACCCAGCTAGTGTTTTACCTGCCAGAGCAGAGGGTTCTGCTCCCCCAGCCCCTTTTTCTAGATCAGTAACAGTAAAGCCAGAGTATGTCATGAGGCAGGATTCCCAACAAGTAGATGTGGAGTTAATAGGAGTAATGTACCTCAAAGTTATTTGTATCAATATTTGAGGGGCCATCACAAACTATGGCTGAACTGATTGCTGTTAACCATCCTAGTGATCTGGGCAGGTCATCTTGGTGTGTATGTGTCTGTGCTGGCTATAAAACAGAGCCCCAAACCCCACGTTGCCTCTGATCTAAGCCATCATTTCATCAATAACTCCTTCACCACAGATAACTGACTGATGCTGCAGCACAAGGTAATGTGGGCCCTGCTCCACCTGACACCATCCTGCATCCTCACTTCTCACATCTGCCTCCAGGCATTAACAATTTGCAACTGTCCAGCACACTTACAAAAAGGGGTTTGGGGGATTTGGCTATTGAAGTCTGGATGTTCCCCTTTTTCTGTATCCTCCAGCTAGGATGGAGAAATGAGGCTTCCTCTAAGGACGCAGCATGGTCCTCAAGCATCCCTGGACTGACAGCAGAGCAGCCACTGGGCCTGTGGGTTAATACATGTGTAAGTGCACTTTTTCTTCCTTCATTTAAGGATGTTAAGGGAGGACTAAGGCTTAAAAAAAATTATAATCCTGCTTCTAAATGAAGCAGAAATGATATATTTTGTCTCCACACCCCCTCATTATATTTACTTATTTATTTAAAATTTATTTAATTTTTTTTGGAGGAGACCCCCCTAGAAAAATACTGTCAAGAAAATAATAGAGCAGTGCCATAATTTAAAGCAAGAAAGAAGGAAAAACGTGATTGTATAACACATCCTGCAGTAATCAATTTTACCTCCAATATCTGCTTTTGTTTTCAGAATGCTAAATAAACAATACATAATGCATCCCTCATCAGCCAAAACCATGAGGGCTCTGTGCTCAAATAACAGGAAACATATTCAATTTTCCTAACAGAAGACAGTTCATTAAGCTGTGCCACATCAAATAAAACTTTAATTTCTCCAGCATCAGAGTCGCAATGAAAGCAATTGAGGAAGATGAGCCATATGGTACTTCTATCAGCAAACACATATTGCTCATTCCCCCAAAGTTTTCTAATTCTGCTCCCCAGACCTGTGTAATATAGATAATGTGCTCTGAGCGCAGCAACCATGAGCTATCTGGTGTACACTTCTAATACTGTATTTAATGGGAAATAATGAATCATAAAAGCCTGCAGAAGACGGCTTTTGCTAACCTAAATCTCAGCTGTAATTTCATTGTTCTGTGCCTAAGATGCTGTTTGCCCTTTTCAAATAACAGCAGTTGAACATAATTATGCCGCTGCAAACCTGGGCTGCAAAGAGAAAACCTTCCTCCTATAACCAAGTTTTTATTAACTCTTGAAACCCTGAGCTCGGGACAACAGCAAGCAGAGGAGGCGCCTGCCAGTTTTTAGGGTCTGCTGGAGCCCACGGATCCTGTTTTCCAGCGCACAGCCCCGCAAATTAAATTGATGGCTCTTGTGCTGGGCCAAAAAACGCACCAGAAGTCTATGAAAAATTAGGAAATCTGCTTGACATTGGGAAATCTGACACTTGTCTGCTGAAACATCTGTAAGTGCCAAAGCTGTAGAACCCAGTAAGAAGGGGATTTTTAATGTTTATGTTTATTTTTTTAGAAAAAGGTAAGTCTATTTTTTTAATTCTTCTTGCCAGATATAAAAATCATAGCCAGTAGCTTGACTTAAGGGCGCTCTAAACTTTATAGTGTTTATCCTCTGTTTATAAATCTTTAATAATCTATTGAATGATATCATAAGGTTGAAAGTTAAACAGGGCCATGTTTTCTCTGCCTTTATTTTGTCTCTGCCTTTCAAGACATAATCTGTATCTCTCTGAGACAGAAGAAGCCTATAGGTAACAAGACATCCAATACATCCACACCACAGGATTCACTAAGGCTGGGCTGAAAATATAAAGGTATTATTTTGATGTGGAAAATGCCTCCGACTCAAGTAAGTCTCTTTCGTTCCTCTTTCCCCAGCCCTTCAAAAAGTAAATTACGGGGCTCATTGACGGCATTGTCTACATATGCTACTTATACATACTGGAAACATATTTTAGGGGCTGTTGTTTGTTTTGGCAATGTATGAACCCAAAAGCTCCAATTAAATGAAAAAAAAGAAAAAGTGCGACTTCTAAAAGTTAGAGACTGCCTTTTAAAAGCTTATTAAAATCAGCATGTTAGATGGCTGCCTTTGAATTAGGTCTGAGGCTTGATTGCTTTCATTAAAGCTGCCTGTTTAGGTGCTGCTTGGTGAATGTTCAAGTCTGTTCCCCCCCAACCCCTGCCCTCAGCTGCTTCTCACTACTTGTCAACTTGGATTTTCCCTCCAAATTCTAAAGCAAAACAAAAAAGATTTATTTTTTTTTCTGAGGGAAGCACCAGCCATCCCTCCAGCCCCCCTTGCAATGCATCACAACAAAAATCACCAGTGAGCGGAGACCAACAGATATTAAAAAGAAAAAAAAAAGGAAATATATAGAATATATTTAGAAATGCTTATCTATATAACAAAAATATAAATATATATACAGAAAATATATCTATAACAAAAACCCCACCCTGTAAACAGTCTCCGTGACCAAACCAACCTCCCAACTCCCCACAAAAAAACCCCTAAGCCAGCATATTGCTCATAGCCCTTGAATGCCTCAAAAACAAATGTTTAAACAGGTTGGGTTGTTTTTGGGGTTTTTTTTATGAAGCAGCAGAAAAACCCTGTGCATGCTCCAATGGGTTACAATAACAATGCTCTATTGCAATGTAAAACAAGCTGGAGGAGAAAAAGGTGCTTTTTGTTACCATTTTATCAAAGCTGTTCATCTTCTAGCTGCAGGCAGCATTTTGCTGGAATTGCAGATATTTCTCTGTCCGGGCTCCTTTGTTTGTGCATCTCATTTGCATATATTAATCTCCAGCCGAGGGTGCTTTCAGCTCATTAAGGCCTCCCCTCGCATTATTTCATAAGGCAGCTGCTTGGAGGGATTTCACCTGTGGTGACTGAGAACAGGGGGTTGGGGAAAAAAGCCCTAACCCCAAAATCTTCGTAAAAAATAAGAATGAAATAAAAAAACCACCGAACCCAAAACACACAGGGAAAAAAAAATCCCCAGCCAACACGCAAGGAAATCTTCTGACTCTCTTCCCCTATAAATGGGCACCATTTGTGTTAAACAGCCTCTTGTCATGATAGATGCCTCCTGGGGTCAGGGGGGAAAGTTGATTTGAAGGTCAGCAGTAAAACAACAGACAAACCAGACGCCAAACTGGTTCCTTAGCTGTCGGTGGGAGCAGCGGTACAACCAGGTCTTGAACCTTTTTCAACCTCTAATAAAACAGAGGAAGAATCTGAAGTGGAGCAGCCAGGTCCCAGAGGGGACACCCCCCAAAATAAAAGTCCAACTCCCCAACACCCCCCTCCTCCCCCCCCCCAAAATAATATCAGTGTCAAGCAGCAACAATGGGAAACAATGAGGCAGCTCATGGTGTTCCAGGCACAACCCTATTGTTTCAAGAGCTGGGGAATTAATTCCACTTATTTATTTAAGGTGTGTCAACTTGCTGCCTAAACCTGTTTCAGTGTCAAGATGAATAAAACTTTTATGGCTCATAAAATAGAGCCATTCATCTCAATGGGCTTTGTGATGCCTGAGTTCGTTGTTGGTTTGTTGTATTTTATTTTTTTGTCCCTTTTCTCCGGGCTGGGCTGAAATCTAGGCATCTACCAGCTTGCTCATAGGAGCAAAGAAAATGAGGACAGGGCACCGCAAGGGAAACTTCTGGGTTTGATTACAGATGGTAAATGTTAATTCATCATAATCATGTGCAAAACGACTCCCCCTACCCCCTAATCTTGATCCCCATCCTAAAGCCTACAATGACTTCACGTCATCTCAACGGAGCAATGGACCAACAGGTAATAAAACACGATAAAGTGTCCTTTTTATCAGGCCAGAAAAAGAAAATCAAAATCCCATTAATTATAGCTCTCGACTACTCTAAACCAAATGTTCAAATAGTAGTTGGAAATGATGCATAAAATCTCAGCATGTTCTGATAGGTTATAGGGCCCGTGGTTTATTGCGATGTAAAACAAGCCACAGGAAGAGAGGGTGGTTTTGTTTACCATTTTCATCAGAGCCGTTCATCATGTTGATATACTCGTGCTATATTGTGACCCCTACGTACGATGCGTCTCATTTATTTATTTTCCAGGTTGTTGCCACTTTTGCTGCCTTTGCTTCAGAGGAGCTGAGTGGAACTTCTGGACCCCAATGAGACACGTCTCGGCTGCACCTAATTCTCTGCCAGCAGATATGAACTTAAGACATATTTATTATTGCCCAGCAAGGTTTTCTTTTGGCTTAATCTGAAGCAATTAGTACCTGAATAAACACAGACTAAGTAATCTACCTCCTCTAAAGGTAATTAGACTTGAAAAGCTCTGCTTGGCTCTACCTAAGGAAAGCATAGCCCTGATTAAACCCTTTAGAGATTTGCTTTCATCCCTAGTCCCTTTTTGCCCCGGAAAACCTTTTTCTAAAATCCCTATAACTTTTAATTCTCCCTGTGCCAAACCCGGGGTTGTTGCTGCCTTCTTCGCATATCCCCCCACCTGCCTCCAACCCCCCTAAATCTTTAACCCAGCTTCTCGTTTTTCTTTGCCTCTAATCTAATCACTAATTCCTTGGCTTGGCCAAATAGTTAAAAATGTTAAGTGCTGCTCGCAGTTCCTGCTGCCTCCCCCTCGTATCTGTCTCTGTTTACGGAACGGGCCCTGTTTTCCTCCTGCTCTTGTTCAGCTGTAGGTCTGCAGGTCAGGAGACTGTAAATACACACAGCGCTGCCCCAACTCATAAATCTGAGCAAAGGGCAGCCCTATATATTCAGATAAGGGATGTAAAGGGGATGGGGGGGACG
>VZRI01003627.1:0-15500 GCA_013397515.1 Upupa epops | reverse complement strand
GCCTCCCCAGTTATTGCTTCTCAGTTCCAAGGTCTTAGAATAAATAACATTGTTATTACTCACATCACCAATTTCCAAGAAGAAATATGGCTGCAGCAAATGCGAGCAGCACTAATATTTGCAAAGTGATAAATGGATTGTTACATACCTTCCTGGCTGTGTGGCCTCCAGCCATTCTCCAGCCCTCCTTGGGATGGGCGGGGAGGGTGCCTTTGAACTTTGCAGGGTTCAGACACTCAGTGCCTTGCAGGAGACCCTGCCCCCGGCCTCCTCTATCACCCTCAGATAGAGAGATAATTTTTAATGGTAAGCTGGAGATGGCACAGGGAAGAGCAGGAGCCACATACCGACACCAAGCAGCCCAGTGAAGATGCTTTTGGTGCAACATTTTAGTGTGTTTGGTTTTGTTAGTGTTGGGTGCTGCAGGGAGAGAGGAGAAGGTTCAAGATGTCTCTGTGTCTCTGGCTGCCAGTGAGGTGAAAATTGGACAGAAAATAGTTTGTGGAGAAGAAAATTATTTTTTTCCTATTCTCTGTCCCCCAAATGACCCCAGTGCCTGAATAGGAACTGCAGTTGGATACACGAGGTACCAGGGATACAGATGCTTGTGGGGTGAAAACTGGAAAGACAAATTCCCAACAAAATTAATTTTGTTATGTCTCATCAATTCACACAACATTATCAGCAAACCTGCCTAACCAAAGATAAGCTTAGGTTGATACCAAAGGTGGAGAGCATCTGCTTCCCTCCTCAGCCCAAATCTGGTGGCTCACCGTATCATTTCTGAGCTTAGGAAGAGGTGACCATTGGAATATTCACACTGAATATTTAAAAACCAATATAACACTGTGGATTTTGTATTTTTAAGTAGTAATTTTATCTAGCTCCAAGACATTGGGCTCTTCAAATCAAATCTCGAAATCAAATTATTCCTGGGACACAAATCATGCTAAAAAACCCATTCTGGATGTGTGGTAATTAAAAACAGAGAGAAACAATTTGCTTCAGGCCCACTAAAAGTAACCTGCTGGCATTACTTAGATTGAGTCTGCCGGTTTTCCAGGCCCACAATCCACAGGAGAGGGGCTGGTAGAGTTTTATAGGTTGGTTGATTGGTTGTTTAGACTGATGGATGGTTAGTCGGATTAACAGGTGGGTGGTTGGTTGGATGGGTTGGCTGGTTGCTTGTTTGGCTGGCTGCTTGGTTGCTTGGTTGCTTTCTTGTTTGGAGCAAGCACCACCTAATGTTATCCAGGCATCAAAGGTGAGGTAAGAGCTTGTTCTTCCTGTACAAAGCAAGACCTATCTGCTTCAGGAGCATCACTCCATATCCCTACTGCAGAAGGAGTAAAAGCATTCTTCATCACACATCCTTACTGACTCCTTCTCCATGTACAACTCCTTGACTTGTTAGACGCCCCACACAGGTCTCTCCTGGGTGTTACATACAGCACTGTCAGCATATATGTGATGCCAGCTCGAGATGAGAGAAGAATATGCCCAAAGGTCTCAGCAACGTGGGATGAAGGTGTTGGCATTGCCTGGCAGTGCCAGGGCCTGTACAGGTCTGTGTCAGGGGGATGGGGAAGGCACTAGGCTGAGAGGCTGGGGCTACCTAGTTGGTTGTTCTTACTCTGAAGAGGTACCTTGATCCATAAAAGAAAATCTTGAGTATTGCAGGAAGAAACTGTAGGCAGAGGTATGAAAGAGTCTCTGAGAAGAGGAGGCAAAAATAGACCTGACATGTCTTTCCTCCTGGCCAAGGTAAGAATCATATTTTCTGTTTTGTATAAGATGAGTAAAATTAAAAGGAAGCCCATAAGTTGCAGATAAGGATAGGAAGGCCTTTGGGAAGGGCTCTCATGCAAAAATACATGCAGGTCAGTGGTATGAATAAAAAGTGATGGTCTGCCTTGGATTCTAAGCAAAGAATGAGTATATAAACCATCCATAACACTCTCTCATAAATGAATAACATGAATATTTTCATATGTACACCAGTCCACACACAAATATGTATAAATAGACATGGAGACATTGCACACCCCTAAAAGCCCAGCTTGCCACAAATGAAAAATAACAAGGGCTTCACATTCATTAAGAGAAATAGAAAGTGATGACAGTGGATAAGAGCTGGGGCAGTGGTGTTGTGGGGAGCTACCTACTGGTTGGAAACAACTCAGGTTCTCCTTAACATTTAACAGGATCTTTCCCAACTCAAGGAGTAGGGCTGTGAGGGCCTCGAGACAGTGTTTTCTTGAGTGACCCTGCAACAGCAGATTTGCCTGTGCTGCACTGCTTCCAGCACACAGATACGAAGAGTTAAAAAAAGAATATATACCAAACATCTACATTTGTATAAACATCAAGCTTTGAAAAGGGAAAAAAAAAGTAACTTGAGTCTTCAGTTTTTCTTATTTCTTTTCCTCAAACTTTAAAAACAATAAATTTTGTTGAGGCAGTTCTTATTTTATCCAGACCAGTTCATAAATCCCAAGTCATAAATCCACATGATATCCCGGGCTGCTGGATTTTGCATTTGGATCTCTGAAAGACTGATAGCTGAAAGATTTATAAAATCCCAGGTAGCCAGAGTGCTCCCTATTGGCTCCACATCTGAGGGTTCCCTGCATCCTGCCTAGTCCAGCAAGCTGGATGTATGGGATATATTGTGCTCAAGCAGCAGCCTCCAGCCCCCGCCTCCTATTTTCAGTGATGGGGAGGACTACAATTTGGTCATTTCGGATGGCTAGGCCCTGTTTAGAGACTTTTCTGTGCAGCCATGGAGTTGCCAGGAGCTTGCTACTACTTCCTGCAAAGTTAAAACCTGGGCTGTGTCCTTGATGCATGATTCTCCTCGATGCATGGGGATGTGACCACAAGCAGCAGAATTGTTTTAACTGCCTTGAAGATAACATTGGATTTTGTTCATTGCAACATGAGTGAGAATCAGTAAGAGCAGGGTATCACTGTGGGGGCCAGAAGATGACACTTAGAGGAGAACAGGACCAGCCCTTCAGCAAGAATGTGGTAACTGAGATGCCTCAAAGTACCGACTACCAACAATTTGCCTGGCAAAGCAGCACATTCTCATCCCTACAAAGAGCACTGCAGAATGCTGAGGTGTTTTTTCTGGTTTTTTTTTTCATAGGTTCAGTGGATATTGCATGTGAGACCATGTTAGTTGGGACAAACATTCTTCAAAACTGATGCTCCAAAGAGTGATGTGGTCTGTTTATCTGCTTCTATAGGATGCTGAAATTGCACTTAAAGCCTTTTTCCCATTACTGCCTTCCATCCTTCCTTGATGACCTTATTCAAGCCTAATGTGTCTTGCAATGGCACTTTTAATAGGCTTCTGTTGCATTAGTAGAAAGATACATATATTAAAAAAATCCAAATCCAAACCCTCTTCTGCAGTGTCAAAGGTTCCTTTATAGTCTAAGGAGAATAACCAACACCTTCATTACTGGGAAACAAAACTATTTGTTATTATTTATTTGTTATTCATTTGTTATTAGTAGTAATTATTTATATTTGCTTTACATGTCAGATAATTTTTTTCATGGGTCTGAACCCCTTGAAGTTCACAGATGAAAAAAAATCCTCCTTTGCTTTCCTGGGGAAGAAGGGTGGAATCAACCTGAGGTCAGCTCTGCCTGTTTGGAACTTGATTAGCACATTGTCCAGCTAAATGTAGAGTTGTTGCTGTTGTTTATCTGATTGCATTAGTGAAACTAAAGCATTGCAAGGGTTTTTGCATCCTGTGTGTTGAGAGAGCAGCTCTGCCTTGGACCAGCCACCTCAACCTTAAGAAAGTGTCACAATGATCTCCCAACCGAGAACTGCCTCCTCCCCATCAAAACGCCCATGTTCATTAGAAACAGTTACTGATGTAAGAGGTCAGCCTAAACCAGACATGCATTCACATGAGGACTCATGGTGGAAGAGGGGTTTTTTCCTGGTTATTCTAGAGATCCGAGGCTTTCCAGAGCCTGGAAGTGGGTCTTGCCAGGTATCTTTCACCTTTCCAAGCAGAACATACCTCTTTTTCAACCTAAATGAATTATATTTATTCCATATTTCACATTTTCTTCCTAATTCCTTAAGCTTCCTTCAGATGGGTTTGAGTTGTTGAGATGTTGATCGGGTTCAGGGTATTGATGGGGTTCAGATGGGCTGCCCAACCCATCCAGGCTCAGAGCTGCCCCAGTGGTTAATCCAGCTCAGGTAACCCTGTCCTGCTTCAGGAGGATACGTTTTTAATGTTCTATATCTCCTGCATTTTTGCCATCTTCAACAGTGGCGTTTGGTGCTCTATTGCCACCAGTTTGGGGAGCTTTGCTTACTGGGACATCAGGATGGGCTTTGCTGGTTGTGACTGGACTGAAATGAGTCCTCTGGTGCAAAAAGAGCATCTGGAGCAGGGTGAAGGGCAAATGCTTACTCATGTCTAGTATCAGCCCCTTTCCCCTGCATTTTCACTTTGGAAGCAGGAAAAGATTTCCTTCTCTTCTCAAACTTGGGAGGTAGAGTATGATGAATCATTACTTTTTTTGCAGTTCTAAATGTGTAAGTCATCATAAAGTTTCCTTGTATCAAAAGGATCCACAGAAGTCCCCTTTTCCTTCTAATTATGATACCATCTCACTAATTAAAACCTCTGTACAAGGACTAGCATCGAGCTATAGGAATGAAAGGTCAATACATGTACAACACTTCATTTGTAAATAATATGGCTCTCTAATCAATTATCTCATTTTCACAGAAGACATATTAATCTAAAAGCAAAGGATGGAGACATTTAGAGGATGTACAGAGGGGATCTTTAAATGTTAAATGTTCTTTAGCATGCGTTAAATAAAGGGTTTGGCAGAGTGAAAATGTAACACACGACACTGACACTCCAGGGAGAGTCTTTAGGTCAAGTGATTTGTACCTTCAAAATAGTTCTCTGTAGCACTGTCAAGCTTCTCTGTCAGTGGCAGTGAGATGGGTTAGTGTTATTTAGGATGATAACTGTAGTAGGGGAAGTACTGTAAACAAGGAGAGGAAAAATAAAAGGTAATCTGCAAAAAAACTATGCTTAAATTCCATTTAAACTATATTTTAACTATGTATTAATATTTTCTCTTATATTTTTAAATGCATAGATTTTAAATTGTAAATATATTTTATTTTTACATATATGTTGAATTTAAAATACAATTTAAATAATCTTTTTAACTGTATATTAAATCACACTGTTATTTGCTTTTCATGAGCAGTGGGAATTGAATGTTTCTAACCCCTCCTTTTCCATGAAAAGAAGCCAAGTGCCCCCAATCACCTCAGTTCCTGGGTGTTGGACATACTATGCACAACTTACAAATATGATTAGGGGAAAGTACAAGGATATATGTTCCCTGCCCCAGAAACGGTGTTGACTGTCCATCAGTTGGTAAGGCTCTACTGGATCTGCTGGGAGCTGGGTTAGCTTGTATGTTCATCTACTGTATTTGACAACACAGAGGCAGTAGAAGGGGGGAAAGAAGAATGTCAATTCATTTTTGCCTTGTTCACATTGAATTTCCTGTAGGTCAGTCCCACACTTGGCCCAGATTTCCAGCATTAAAATGTCTATCTAACATACACTGGGATGTAAGGAAGAAAAAATCCCACCCCCAGTTGTCCCCATCTGGTTGATATGGCCCCATTCCCTGAATTGCCCTCAGCTATCTATCGTTGACTGGGATGAGGGAGGAGCAGGACCACTGGCAAAAGTCCCATCAGTGCAAGTCCTTGCACAAGGGGAGGGTCTCCCTCTCATTCCCCTCTGCCACAGTCCTTTCTTCCCTACTCCCATGCTTCCCACCAGCCAAATCCACTGCCTAGGCCAGAAGAAAATTAAAAATAGAAACCCAAAAGGGGGAAAAAAAAATCCCATATCCCAATCTGGAAATTACTTTCACTAGGCTTCAGAAGTCAGACTGGCTGCTGATTGTTGTCCCATGGTGAGAGCATGGGGAAGAGATGCTCCTTGTGGCACTGATAGGACTTAAGGATCCAATCTTTTGCCTCATTCCTTTCCTCCGTGTTTTTTTTTTCACACAAATACACACTTGGCACATGTGGGTTGAGCAAGGCACCAGCCTAGCTCCCTCCCAGTCAGCAAAGATCCAACACCACCAGTGTGAAAGAGGTGAGGGCAAGCCATGGTGGATGGAGAATTGTCCACCCTCTCTCTGCTGGCTGACACCATGGATAAATGGGGAAATCATTGCAAAATCATTAAGGCTCACACTATGGGACAACTGGTTATGGGACTGTTGTTACTGAAGAGATGGTAGCCAGGAGCCCTACCTGTATTACAGAGAGAAGGTATCAACTTCTTTAAAAAAAATAAACAACTTTAGAATGAAAAAAAACCCCATCTCTAAAAGACCTGGACTGATTCCCAAGGTAAACCTAAATATTTCCAAGTTTGCTTACCCCCGTGGGCTCGGCACATGCTGTAGCTCCTCCAACTTTCTAAATGTTCTGCAAGCCTCCTCGTGCCAAAACCAATGTTACTTTACAATTGAGTAGGCAGAAGAATGAAAGCTGCAAGGTGTGTGAGTAAGAAAAAAACTGCTCAAGCAGGAAAACCTCCTTTTCTTAAGATTTTTTTCACATCCTGGATGATCAAGGCTGTTCTGCTGACTCTGATGTAATCACTTTGCAGATACCCAACTACATAGCCAGCCATGGAAAGTGCTCTCCCTTTGATTCCAGTAAAATCCTTTCTAATTATCTTTAAATGTTGCAGGGCTTTTGGAAATGATTGCTCTCAATGCCAGCCAAATACTTCAGATACCCCTTTTTCTTCCCCTCCCTCCCCCCCATGCCATCTTTACATACTTGCTTTATTTTTATGTAGTCCAGTTACTGCTGTATGTGGGAAATGGATCTAGAAAAGAGGTTTAGCCTTTATACCATATAGAGTTAGACACTTTAACCTTCTTTCTATGTACTTAGCTGCTTTACTATGATTTCTGTAACTCCTGTGCTTCCCCTTTCCCCTTAATACCTCATTAAATATTTTATAACACAGTAGCCTGTACACATCACGTAAGTCAGACATTCATTACACTGGGCTCATCACAGCTATCTGGTAAATTGTGTCACATTTTCCCCCAAAAAGTTAAAAAACAGGATTGTTTGAGTGAGCTTGGACTGAGTAGGAGAGAAACATTTTTCTCAATCAAAAATTTGACTTGTTTAACCAGAAAATAAGATTCCCTAAGACATCAGTGTGGATAGGAACCCTCCTGGATTGGCTGTTACTCTCTTGATGCTCTTCAGGTGTCCTGAGGTGACTACAGGACCATCACAGAGTAAATTTTTCCACTGCTGTGATGCCTCTTCCAGCCCAGCTTTACATTGGCCATGAGGTGGGTTCTTCAAGAATTACAAAGACTTCTCCAAATCCATGAGATTGAAGGAGAGTAAGATTCAGTGCAGCTTTGGAGTATTGTATTTATCTTTTTATTTGTTTTCAATTTTTAGGATTTTTATTTGACATTTGCCTTGAAACTAATTTTCTCCATTGATTACAAGACATCACGTGACTCATAAGAAAGCCCTGATGCTGCCATGTAGTTGTACGTTTTGCCTTGCAGCTAGCCCTAGGATTTTAAAGGTAAGTAAAATCTTCCCATACTGAGTGGGAAGACTTGAGCTTTTCCCTTAGTTGTCTTATTCAATGCCTCTTGGAGCTTACCAGCACTTGTTACAGCCGAAGTTGCTTCCTTGCAATTTATGCTGTTCAAATGAATGGTGTCCCAAGTAAGACTGAGGTGATGAACATACCGCCACACCACATCCCACCACCTCCCTGCTATAGGGACATGGGCAACATGCCTGTCATCTCAGTAAAACAGCCAGTGATCATGTTCACACCAAGCTGCCTCTTTCAGCACTGTCTTTCGGTTCACCCCGTTGTGAAGCCATGGCTGTGCATGATTTGCTCCATCGCTAATTATGTTCAAGGCCAGGTTGGAAGGAGCTTTGAGTAACCTGATATAGAGGGCATTGCCCCTGCCTATGGCAGGGAGGTTGGAACTAGATAATCATTAAAATCCTTTCCAAAGCAAATCATTCTATGACTCCCTATCCCTTGCTTCTGTGACTTTGATGCCTCATGCTCCCCTTTCCCAACATGAAAAAAAACAACCCTCTCCATCTAAGTTCACCTAAGTGGTGCTGCCTCAAGCAAGGGTAAGATCTCTAGTGGCCTGATCCTTTTTGTCCTAGGGCTGGTTTGTATAGATATGGTTTGAGTTCACAGCCCTGGTGTCAAGTTTAGAAAGAAAAAGTTCCTCCAAACTTCTTTCCCAAGGAGATAATTTTTGAGGCTAATGCTCTTTCATGTGCTGTTATGTCATTATTAGAGCACAGACTGCCAACAGCTGTGGAAGAAAGTCTCTGCCCACAGGGTGATGCTTTCTCCACCTATCTCAGGAGCAGGAACCAGGTGGCTGGGGCTGAGGGTATCTGCCTCTTGCCCGCCTTCCTCTAGATAAACTTTCGCTATGGAATGAAAAATGGTTTCAGCAGACCATAAAAATTCTGTTTGAAAGCTTCTCAAGCCTTTTCCAAGTTGTAACTGCCTTGAAAGGCTGCAGACCACAGTGCCAGATGGGTTGGTGGCATCTGCTTTAATGCACGCAACACTGCTCTTCCCGTGCCACCACTGCCCCCCCTCTTCCACAATGGGACCAGCACTGCTGCAGGGTTGATACAGGATCCTCCTTAGTATCTCGCACTTTCTACACTGATGGTGGTGGATCTCCCCAAAAGCTGATGGACATTGCCTGCACCTCTACATACAGAACACTGTTTCAGAGGGGAACCTTTGCATCTTTACTCTGCAATGAATATAACCTTCTAGATATTTGAGGGTTTTAGTTCTCTTTCTTCTTGCTTTCAACACTGCTTGGAGTGCTGGAATGAGAGACAATAAAGTTTGGGGGGAGGGTTAAAAAATCTTTTATTTTTTAAATACATTTTCTTCCTTCCCCACTCTTCTTCCTTTCCCTAACTTTTTAACTTTGCCCTGCATTTCCCACTCTGGAGAAAACAACATATAGAAAACTGTATGTGCCATCGGGAAGTGGGTAAAACTCTTGGAGAAGCAAAAAAAAGACCCTCAGTTGGCTTCAGCTGACTGATTCAGCCAAAGAAAAGGGCACTACTTCAGGCAGTCAGCAATGGGAAAATTTAAGAAACCAAAATTCATGTTGAAATGCAAGCAGTGCATTCTGACTTCTCCTGTCTTCCCCTTACTGGACATGGAAAGCCACTAAGCAGGGACTGTGGGCCAGAGCCCTCCTTCTCTAATCTCATAGTATTACAGAATGACAGAATGGGTTAGAAAGGCTTTTAGGCATCTAGTTCCAGCCCTCCTTGCCATGGCATCTCCCAGTAGACCTGGCTGCCTAGAGTGCCACCCAACATTGCCAGGGGATCCAAAATCTCTCTGAGCAACCTGTTCCTGTGCCTCAGCACCTACAAAGTGAAGAATGTCTTTCTTATATCTAAGCTACTATTATTTTTTTTCCCCACCAGTACTTCAACAGACAAATCACAAGCTGAAGACAACCAAACTTAGACAGTAAAACCCCCCCTCAATGTCCATCTGAGACAGGCAACGCATCACTCCTTAAAACTTATCGGATTAAAAAACAACAACCCTTTTTTCAGTCCCTACTAGAAGGGGATTTTTATATCCACAGACACAAACAATACTCAGTGCATTGCAGCGTCAATCTTCTTTTTTTTTTGCAACTCAGCTATGGTGAAAAGATGTGGGGTTTTTTACAAGCACATAGGAAGAAAAAGCCTGAATACACCCTGGGAACGTGTTTAAGAAGTTGATTTATGTTTCATGCTGAGCCTTACACCTGCAGTTCAAGCAAAATTCAACTTTGCCGCCCCACAGAGTCTAGTTTATTAGGTATCAAGGAGTCACAAGAAGCCATGTAATTAAAACTGTAATTAACTGGAAAAGGAAAGTGCCACCTGAGTTTTGAGAGGCTGTCAATTTTATTTCCATTACAGCTCTCCTTCTGCTTCTTTTGTCTATAGGGTGTTTTTTTCCCCCTATCTTGATAAGGAAAAACAAAGCTGGGTTTTTTTTGTTCTGTTTTGTTGTCTTGTTATTAAGTAAAGGAGCCACAAAATTCTCTTGGGAAGAAAACTAAAAAAATCAAGCTGTTTAGTTTTGAGCTCAGACATGGGTTTCTTATGGCGACATTTGCCAACAGGTGTCAAGTCTGGCCAAAGCAGAAAACGGCCCTGAAATGTCCTACTGGTGAAGGGTCAGCGGAGTTCAGAGCCCATTTTCACTAAACATAATCGATGCCCTTTAAAAAGGAGCTCAGAGATGCCTTGTTAAAATGCATGACCTTGCTGCAGCGGGTGAGCCAAGTGCTGGGTGTCTCTTCGAAGGTTGCCGGGTCCTGCCAGAGACCACCATGGTACTGCCATGGGCCACACATAGCAAGACAAAAAGACATCTGGGGACATTCAAGGTGGTGTGATGAATCTGGTCAATCCTTAAAATTGAAACCAAGAAGGAGCCCACTCCTTTGGCCAGATAATAAATCTCTGGAAGATCTGGGGAGATGTGCTGCCAGCCTTGTCCTTCCTCTGCCTCGTGTGTTCACTAGAAGCAAATTCCTGGGGGATCAGAGAGAGGTGCCGGAATAAAGAGATTGTTATGTAATGATGTTGAAGAGGCAAAGATTTAGGTAAACTTGACAAAGGAAGTCATAGTAAAATACAGCTAAAGAGTACTTTACCTGAGAAGGCAAAATGCACAAAGACAACCCTAGAGATGGTTACAAGGGAGATGTATCAATGTCTATGTCCATTTTTTTGTACAGCACTGCTTGCCTTAGCCTGGTATTTGAAACAGGGGTTTGCCAGACTTCCTTCCCAATTTAACAAGTGACAAAAAACCATGAAGTGAAGTACCAGCCTTGAGAAGGGAAGTCACTATTGTAAAAAGCTTTCCTGATAGGCTTGTGTTGGCTATTTTTTACCCCCAGCCTTCAGAATGTCTAGCCCCTAGCCTCCTAAAACAGCCCCAAATTGCAAGGCAGAGGTTTTTGGGACCATCCAGGTCTGAAGGCAGATCTTGATCAACACTAATTTGGGGAAGTGAGCTGGAGGTCCCCACAGCAGATGACATGCAGGGCTCAGCTTCTTATTCAGCCACAAGTCAGCAGGGGCACCCCCTGACCATCTGTGGTCTATAAATTACAGTAACACCAGCACACACTGCTTGTAAATCACCCATGAACAGGCTTTACCTTATGACACACAGTACATGAACCCTGTTGGGTATTCCAATAAACTCACATAAACCATCTGATATAAACTTTGGATTATGTTTCTTTGGTGGGCAGGAGAAAAGCCTGGAGTTCAGGCCTGCACCTTCACAACCTTCTTCTGGTGAAAATGATGGTGTGACCTCCTTTTGGTCTGGCCTGAGCTGTGTTGTGTTTATGTGCCGTGTTTCCTCCTGCCCATCATTGTTTCCACATATTATTTCACTTTTCAAGAGTCAACAAGGCCATTACTCTCTTGCAAATATAAATAAATAAATAAATAAAGACATCATTGATTTGAAAAATGTAATGTAATGTGAGTCTGTATGATCTGTCCTCCATTCTTACTGGCTGAGCATAGGCTGACAAAGGTAGAGGCTCACCCATGTCCTTTGCTTTTGGAGGAGCCACAAGACCCAACTCATAACATAGAGCCAGCCATATCCTCTACAAAATGAAAAATGAACCACTATTTCTCCCCACCTCTACGTCCCAAGGGCTGGAGATGATTCTTGCTATCTCTGCAAAGGCAGACCATCCCATAAGGGCACCTCACTAGCTTTTCACTTGTAAAGTGGCTCTTTTACTCCGGTCTGGGAAGAGAAGGAAAGTTCTCTGGTCTGACACACCATCAATCCACCTGGTGATGCAGTCCTTCCTCCTGACTTGGTTTGGATAGTTCTTACCTGCTGTGATGTTTCATGGAGCTTGTGCCTACAAGGAGATGCTATGAGCAGAAGTCTAGGCACATGGCTCTGTGCTCCTCAGTATGTCTGTTCTCTCTGCTCTGCTGAGAAACCTGTCACTTGACTTCAAGCTGTCTCCTGAGACCCACCAAAGGACCACTTTTGACAATGATATTCTTAAGCCCTGCTTTGGGCTCATCATCTGCTCACAGAACTTCCTATAAAAGAAGTTCCTCAAACTGTGGGGGATGTGCCAAGGAAACAAGCTGATAAATGTTATCTGGCCAGATTTTTATGCTGACCATGATCAAACGTGGGCTCTTGGCATAGGCAGCCAGCAACAGCTCTGTCACAAGTCCTTGGCAAGTGCCTTAATCAAATCTGAAATGCCGGACCCCACTCAGGAGGTAGTGGGAGCCTCTCAGTCATCTTACTCATGCACAGCAGATGCTTCCCACGACTATTTTTGTCTGGGTTTCTTAAGGCTATAGGGGCTGGTTTCTCCTCATGCTCTGAGTGGGTGTATGGGTGTGTGGGCATCTCCACACACTTCTAAACCCACTTGGTGACTTCTGTCAAAGTGGACAGATGTTCCCGCCTCATGGAGACAGGGAACCAAGGCAACCATAGCTGCTTCCCACAGTGACAATGGGGTGCACTCAACCTTCTGTAGGCGTCAGAGAATCTACATTTACAAGGGCAACCTAAGGGAAAAACTACCCTCTCCTGCTTCCTCCAATTGTGAGTAGAAAGTTAACTTCCTTGCCTAAGAACTACACACCAGAAAACATCTAGTTAAGAACAAAAAAACCAGGTAAATGTAGTGAGATTGTACTCTGAAGGTACCAGTCCCACCAGCATTACCTGATCCCATGTCACCCACTTTGAACTGTCTCAGGAACAATTTTTAACTCACCAGAAATGCATGCTCGAAACATGTATTGAATCTAGGTTGAGTCCATCTAGATAGTTTAGTTTCAGGAAAAAATGAATAAAATAAAGCTGACTTTAAAATCTACTTTACTTAGAAAAAACCCCCGACAAAACACCTGTTTGAATATTGCTTTAAATTTCCTTGGGATAAAAAAAGACAGTTTCAAATACAGACAAAACTGACAAAATTAATTTCAGCTCGTGGACAAACCCTGCAATTTTGGGGCAGGGAACTTCTGCTTTGTAAAATTTTTTGAATTGGAGGCAACACCAAAGCAACATCTTTGCAGCTCATCCATGAAGATCCAAATGTCCCAGCTTCCTCCTCTACCTTCCCACTGCCCTCTTCCTTTCTGCTCCCATAAGAAGTGATAGAGTTATTTCTGGTTTTTAACAAGATTTGGAAAGCATTCAAGTGCCTGACTAAGTAGTTGGAAACAAGGAAGCAGAAGGATGTTTTGGCATCCTGCGCTGAGTGCATGAGGAGCATAGACACAAACACATTGAATGCACATAGTGTAAAACGAGATTACAAGGAGACTATGAACTAATAAAAGCCTATTAAAACATTATGGAGGCTATTGTTGCTCGCATGTGCATCTACATATTAAAATAACAAATATTTCATGAGGACATGCGGTTTGAACACGACTGAGTGCAGATAAAACTTTCAGCAGTCTTTAACTACATAATGCTATCTGGTAATTAATGTAGCCTAGCCTGAACTTTGAGGGATTTATCGATACTGGCAGAAACATTTGCAAGTAAGTCAGGGAAGTTCACGACATACCTTCAATCCCAAGGGATTTCTTTCATTTTTTCCTTGTATTTTTTTTCTTTCCCAGCTACCATCAATAAATTCATTCAGAGCCTCTACAGTACACTGACAAATGCACTTGGAAATCCTCAGTAGAAAGTTTGAAGAAAGTACCAGTGTGGAGAAAAAGCCTTGTTGTATTTTCATTTGTTTCATTCTCTTCCACTTGCAGTGAAATACATATAACCATATGCAAGGGAACTGCTCTTGAGGGGTGAACAGAAGCAAAAGGAGGCCAAAAGCAAAGAAGACTGCAAAAGTATTCAACCCCAATTCTTCAGGAAAAACTATGGCAAATCCATGAGTTCCTGTCCAAACTTAACTGCCCCATGTCAGTACAGACTAGGCACAAGTGTGGAGAGGTTACTTCTTTTATAAGGCCAGGTGATACAGTGGGAGGCAGGTGTGTGTGTGTGTGTGTAATCATAGAGTTATAGAATCATTAGTGTTCATAGATTCACAGATTCATAGAATGGTTCAGGTTGGAAGAGACATTAAAGATCATCCAGTTCCAAGCCCCCTGCCATGAGCAGGGCCACTCCTCCACTTGACCAGGTTGCTCAAGGCCCCATCCAATCTGGCTTTAAACACTTCCAGGGAGGGGGCAGCCACAACCTCCCTGGGCAACCTGTTCCAGTATCTCAGCAACCCCATTGTGAAGAACTTCCTTATGACTTCCACTCTAAACCTGCCCTCTTCCAACTTGAAACCATTGCCTCTGATCTTGCCACTTCAAGCCCTTGGAAACAGCCCCTCCCCAGCTTTCCTGTAGCTCCCTTCAGGTACTGGAAGGCTGCTATAAGATCTCCCTGCAGTCTCCTCTTCTTGAGGCTGAACAGCCCCAACTGTCCCTGTAGGAGAGGTGCTCGAGCCCTCCACTCACCCTCGTGACCCTCCTTTGGATGCATTCCAACAGTTCAATATCTTTCCTGTGTTGAGGGATCCAGAACTGGATGCAGACAACATATCATGAGAGCAGAACAGAAGTGGGGGACAAGCTTCTCTTGATTCAACCCAGGATGCAGTTGGCTTTCTGGGCAGCAAGTGAACGTTGCTGGCTCATGTTGAGTTTTTCATTGAACAAACAGCCCCAAGTCCTTCTCCTCAAGGCTCCTCTCGATCTGTTCACCACCCAGCCTGTATTTGTGCCTGGGATTGCCTCGACCCAGGGATAGAACCTTGCACTTGGCCTTGTTGAATCTCATGAGGTTGGCACTGTCCCACCTCTTGAGCCTGTCCAGGTCCCTCTGGAAGGTCCCCCTTCCCTCCAGCCTGTCCACCACACCACACAGCTTGGTGTCATCAGCAAACTTGCTGAGGGGCACTCAATGCCACTGTCCATATCGCTGACATATGCTAGTCCCGGCACTGACCCTTGAGGGATGACACTCGCCAGTGCTCTCCATTTGGATTTTGAGCCATTGACCACAACTCTCTTGAGTGTGACCATCCAATTCTTTATCCAGCGAGTGGTCTGTTCATCAGTCCATGTTTTTCCAATCTGGTGACCAGGATGTCATGCGGGACAGTGTCAGAACACTTTACAGAAGCGCAGGTAGATGATGTCAGTTGCTTTNCTGATGAAGCCCTGTTGGTTACCAGTCACCTCTCCATTTTCCAGATGCCTCAGCAGGGGCTTTAGGAGGATCTCCATGCTCTTGCCAGGCACAGACTGGCCTATAGTTCTCAGAGTCTTCCTTTTTTCCCTTT